>JAQZBX010030429.1:0-26810 GCA_029593785.1 Cabassous unicinctus | reverse complement strand
GATCAACTCTATAGAGGCAGAAAAAGCATTCAACAAAATACAGCACTCCTTCCTGATAAACACACCGCAAAAGATAGGAATAGAAGGAAACTTTCTGAACATTATAAAGGGTATATATGAAAAACACACAGCTAACATCATATTCAGTGGTGAAATCTTAAAAGCTTTCCATCTAAGATCAGGAACAAGACAAGTATGCCCACTATCACCACCCCTATTTAACATTGCCTTAGAAGTACTTGCTCAAGCACTGAGGTAAGAAAAAGATATAAAATGCATCCAAACTGGAAATGAAGAAGTAAAAATTTCACTATTTGCAGACGACATGATCCTATACATAGAAAGTCCCGAGAAATCTACAGCAAAGCTTCTAGAACTCATGAAGGTATTCAGTAAAGTCACAGGCTGTAAGATCAATGCTCAAAAATCAGTAGCATTTAGGTACACCAATAACAACCAATCTGAGGAAGAAATAAAAAATATATACCATTTACCATGGTAACTAAAAGTATCAAATACATAGGAATATATTTAATTAAAGATGTAAACCAGTTTTATACAGAAAACTACATAACACTGTTAAAGGAAATCAAAGAACACTTAGATAAATGGAAGAATATTCCCTGTTTATGGATAGGAAGACTGAACATCATCAAGATGTCTATCCTACCAAAAATAATGTACAGATTTAAAGCAATCCCAATGAAAATCAACTCTGCATTTCTTAATTAATTGGAAAAAATAACTACAAAATTTATTTTGAGGGGAAGAGGACCTGAATCACCAAAGGTATATTTTAAAGGAAAAATGAAGTTGCAGTTATCACACTACTTGACTAAAAAACTTACTACAATGCTGCAGTGGTCAAAACTGCATCATAGTGTCACAAAGATAGGCATACTGAGCAGTAAAATTGAATCGACAGGTCTGATGTAGATTTTTGCATATAGAGTCATCTGATATTCGACAAGGTCTCCAAGCCCACTCAGTTGGGGAAGAATGACCTCTTCAACAAAAGGTCCTTGGAGAACTGGATATCCCTATCCAAAGGAATGAGAGAGGAACACCATCTCACACCTTATACTAAAATCAACTCAAGATTGATCAAGGATCTAAATATAAGAGCCAAGACCATAAAGACCTTGGAAGGTAATGTAAGGAAACACCTACAGCACCTTGTAACAAGAAATGGTTTCATGAACTTCACACCCAAGGCATGAGCAGCAAAAGAAAAAATAGATAAATGGGATCAACTCAAAATTAAAAACTTTTGCAACTCAAAGGACATTATCAAGAAAGTAAAAAAGGCAGCCTACCTAATGGGAGAAAATATTTGGCAACCATATATCTGATAGGATCCTAATATTCTGCATATATAAAGAAATCCTACACCTAAAAAATAAAAAAGACAAACAACCCATTTATAAAATGGGAAAATGACCTGAAAGGACACTTCTCCAAGGAAGAAATACAAATGGCTAAAAAACATATGAAAAGATGCTCGACATTGCTAGCTATTAGGAAAATGTAAATAAAAACTGGAATGAGATACCATATTACAGCCATTAGAATGGTGGCTGGTATAAAAACAGCAGACTCTAAGTATTGGAGAGGATGTGGAGGAATGGGAACCCTCATCCACTGCTGGTGGGATTGTAGAATGGTCCAGCTACTGTGGAGGACAGTTTGGTGGTTTTTCAAAAAAACTATCTATAGAACTTCCATATGATCCAGTGATTCCCCTGCTGGGTATATACCCTGAAGAATTGGAAGCAAAGACACGAACAGATATATGCACACCAATGTTCATAGCGGCATTGTTCACTATTGCCAAAAGTTGGAATCAACCCAGGTGCCCATCAACAGATGAATGGATAAACAAAATGTGGTACATACATACAATGGAATATTACTCAGCTGTAAGGAGGAATAAAGTGCTTACACACGGAATAACATGGATGATTCTTGGAGACCTTTTGTTGATTGAAGCAAGCCAGGCATTGAAGGATGAACAGTACATGAACTCAGTGATATGAATTAAGGAAATTGAACAGTCTCAGAGAGCTATTGTTTGTAAAATAGGTTACAAGAAATAGAAAGAGAAGAAAAGGTGTTGAGACATCACCCATAAGGACATACTCTATGGTAAGGTGATAAAGTGTAGTTGCATTTTGAAGGGATAGAACAGGAGGGTGGTGATATTATTGGGTTGGGTGGTGCAGGGTTGACAGGTGGGTAGATTGGGAAGGGTGGGTTAGAAGGTCCAGGATACTCAGGGGATATTTGAGGAAGGGAACAGGTGAACACTGGGGATTTGTGGGTATGAGGTTCAATATACAGAGGTGGGAATGCTTTTATGGCAAAATGACAAGGATGGGTCACTGGTTTAGGGTTTTGGTTGGGGGTGGGCATTTGGGACAGGGTGCACCTGGAGCAGGCTTATAGGGAGTGTATGAGTGTTTATTCTATCACAATGCATTGTATCAGTGGGTGGAGACCCACAGAATGAATGGGAAGGAGTTGGATTTCCATCTTTGGGAGGACTGATTTGTTCCAAAATAGACAGGCCAGAGTCTCTCAAGAGCAAGGGTGGGTCCTAATAG
The DNA here is from genome assembly GCA_029593785.1 of Cabassous unicinctus. Taxonomy (NCBI): domain Eukaryota; kingdom Metazoa; phylum Chordata; class Mammalia; order Cingulata; family Chlamyphoridae; genus Cabassous; species Cabassous unicinctus. The sequence continues at coordinate 24,207 of JAQZBX010030429.1, read as the reverse complement.
GGGAGGACAAACCAGTGTATCAAGTTCTCTTGTTGCATATAACTGTGAATCTTGTCATCCAACATGTCAAGCCAGGGGGTCGTCATGGGCCCCAGGGGGATGGGGTGGGAGGAAATAGAATTGATCAAAGAAGAAGTATTTAGTGGTCAGTGGAAATATTCTTCATTACCATACAGTGATGGACACAGGACATGGTAAATATCATCAAAATTTATAAAAGTGTAAGGTCTAAAATGCAAACCATAGTGTAAACCATTGACAATGTTTAGTAACTATGTTTCACTATTTGTGTATCAGTTATAACAATATTACCATCCACATATAAAAAGGTATTAATATGGGGGGATGATAGGGTGAAGATCTTGGGTATATGAGTGTCTGCTGTATTTTGTGTGTGACTATGCTATGACCTAAAACTTTTTTGAAAACAAAACGAAAATTAGTGATACACTGGGAATGAGAAAGGGAACATGCCACGGTACAGCCTGGACACCAGATATTACAGTGATGAAAGGCAAAAGGTCAAAATATTTGTTTTCTATATTTTTCATTTTTTTAATATCACAATCTTTTAATTTCATTTCATTTTTAGTTTCTTAAAAAATTATGTATTTTATCTCTTACATTTAAACTTATCATTATTATTTCATTTTCCTACTAATTGTATTCAGCTATTGTAATGGCTTCATCCTTGAAGAAGCTTTGGATCACAGAAGTGTAATAACTGGGGCAGGGGAGGATCATTGGTGTAGGGTGTCAGGGATGGGGATGCAAGGGAGGAAGTTCACCTGAGCATAAATATAAGGTATATATTAATTTTCAAATGTTCATGGGGCATTGTCACATTGGGTGGAGAAACACTCAATAAGTGAGATAATATTGAATTCCCATCCTGGAGAGCTCTGCCACATTCTCTAAGGGAATAGCAACAGTTCCCAAATGCAGGGGCAGTGACTGGTGAAGGAGGATGATCCACTGATCGGCCCTTGGTATTGATGACTAGCCTTATGAGTCTTTGCTCTTGAAATTGAAACAGTCTATTGTTATGGGGTGTCTAGGGGTTGCCTCCTGAGAGCCTCCTTGTTGCTCAAATGTGGCCTTTCTCTAAGCCAAACTCAGCATATGAATGCATTATCTTCCTCCCAGCATGGGGCACAACTCCTGGATATAAGCCTCACTGGCACCAAGGGATTGCTACCAAGTGCCAACTGGCAATGCAACTGGAAAAGGACCTTGAATAAAAGGGGGAAAAGGTAAAGACAAATTAGTTTGTTTATATGGCTAAGAGACTTCAAAATGAGTTGGGAGGTCATCCCAGAGGCAACGCTTACGCACATCTCAGTAGAATCTTATAGAATTCTAAAGTGGATTTCCCCCTAAATAGTGGGGCTCCTGTGGGCTCTGGAGACACTCAGGTCCTATGGCAGGGTAGATAGCTCCAGAATTGGTGCCTTGCCAGTGGGCCCTGGTTTGGATTTTGTGCCCCTGCGAGTGACAGAGTTGGACTCAACTGTGTCTTCCCTGCACATGACTCATGTTTCCCTTCTATTCAAGCCCAGACTTGGTGTTTGAGTTTGTAAGTATACATCCAGGGACTTGAGCCTTTGGGCTGTCCATTTGCTAGCCTGGCCCAGAACCTCGGTGGAGGAGAAACTCCTACTCTGGACTCACCCAGGACATTTGACAGGGAGATGGTGATAGACGGCGGCCATCCCACGGAATGGAGAGTCTGAAGGTGCAGGCAGGATGGTCCCATCCATCTTCTTCATGGGATATAAGCCCCGTCTCAATTGGCGGTGTAGTGGACATCATCATCCCTAATTCCTCAGGATGGGAGGAGGAGGCATGGACTAGAGTGGACTTACTAGTATTCTACTAGAGACATTTTGTAATTCAAGCAATGGAAGAAATTACAACATTGATGTGGAGCCAGTGGTCGCTGGAGACTCTGGTGGCAGGGAGGGGGAAAAGCAGTTGTAATAAAGGGGCTTTTTCAGGACTTAGGAATTGTCCTGAGTGTCATTGCAATGACAGATATAGGCCATTTTATACCATCATATAGCATGCACAACTGTGTAGGAAAGAGTGTCATCTACAATGTGAACTATGGTCCATGCTTAATGGCAAAGCCCCAGGATGTGTTTATCAATTGCATTTAATGTGCCATGCTAATGAAGCATGTTTATGTGGGAGGTTGTGGGAGGTGTGGGAGGTGGGGCATATGTGAATCCCTATATTTTTGTATAATATTTATGTAATTTGTGTCTTTTTTAAAAAATTAAAAATTAAAAAAAATACATACAACAGAAATGGGTTGTAAATTTTACTAGATTGAGATTAAGAAATTTTTTCCAGTCCATGAGTATAAAATATTCTTCCATTTCTTTAGTTCTCTGATTTCCTTTAAAAATGTGTAATTTTCTCTGTACTAGTCCTTTGCATCTTTAGTTAAGTTCATTCCTAGATATTTCATGCTTTTAGTTACTATTGCACATGGAATTTTTTTCTTGATTTTTTCCTCAGATTGCTCATTATTGGTGTATAGAAATGCTACTGATTTTTTGTGTTGATCTTATATCCTGCCACTTTTCTGAATTCATTTATCAGTTCTAGAAGCTTTGTTGTAGATTTGTCAGAGCTTTCTATGTATAAGATCATGTCATCTGCAAAGAGAGAATTTTTGCTTCTTCCTTTCCAATTTGGATGCCTTTTTTTGTTTGTTTCTTCCCTGAGTGCTCTAGCAAGTACTTCTAACACAATGTTAAATAAGATTAGTGACAGTGGTCACCTTTGTCTTGTTCTAGATCTTAGAGGGAAAGCCTTTAAGATTTCACCATATGATGTTAAGCTGTTTGTTTTTCATATATACCCTTTATCATGTTAAGGAAGTTTCCTTCTATTTTTATTCTTTGAAATGTTTTTCTTAAGAAAAATGTTTATATCAAGAAAGGATGCTATATTTTGTCAAATGCTTTTTCTGTATCAATAGAGATGATTGTGATATTTTTTTCTTTTGTTCTTTTAATGTGGTGCATTAAATTGATTTTCTTAAGTTGAACCCTCCTTGCATACCAGAGATGAATTTTATCATGGTGTATAATTCATTTGATGTGTTGTTGGATACAAGTAACAAGTATTTTGTCAAGGATTTTAGCATCCAGGTTCATTACAGATATTGGTCTATAGTTTTCTTGGGGCTTCTTTATCTGGCTTTGGTATTGCAGTGATATTGGCATCATAGAATGAGTTATTTTTTGAAACATTTTAAACAGGATTTGTGTTATGTCTTTTGAAAGTGATTGGTAGAATTCACCAGTGAAGCCATCTGTTCCTGGGCTCTTTGTTAGGAGGTTTTTGAAGCGTAATTCAATCTCATTATTTGTGATTGGTCTGTTAAGTTCATCAATTTATTCTAAAGTCAGTGTACACTGCTTGTGGATTTCTAGAAATTTTCCAATTTATCCAGGTTATACATTTTGTTGGCATACAATTTTTCAGTGTCCTCTTATGAAACTATTTCTGTGGGATTAGTGGTGATATCCCCTCTCATTTTTTATTGTATGTATTTGCATCTTCTCCCTTTTTTTCTTTGTTAGTCTAGGTAAGGATTTGTCAAGTTTATTAATCTTCTTAAAGTACTAGCTTTTGGTTTTGTTAAAACTTCTAGAGTTTTTAAATTCTCAATTCCATTTAGTTCTACTCTAATCTTTATTATTTCCTTCCTTCTGCTTGCTTTGGATTTGTTGTTCTTTTTCTAGGCCCTTCAGTTGTGCAGATAGGTCTAAAATTTAATTCTTTCTTCATTTTTAATATAAGCATTTATAGCTATAAATTTCCCTCTCAGCACTGCTTTTCTGACGCCCCATAGTTAAGCAGAAAGAATATTGAGTTCCTATCCTGGGAAGTCCTGCTATATTCTATATTAGAATGGCAAAAATCACTAGAGTACATGAGCACTGCCTAGCAAAGGAGGTGAGACAAATACACCAGGACCTTGACATTGATGGTTGTACTTATAAAGCTTAGCATAGTATTATATATCACTTAAGAGTTACCTGCTGAAAGCCTCCTTGTTGTTCAAATGTGGCTTTTCTGTAAGCCAAGCTCAGCAAATAAACTCACTACCTTGCCCACAGCATGGAACATGAATCCCATGATGAACCTTCCTATCACCAAAGGATTAATACCAAGCATTAACTAGTGATGCTTTTGGAAAAAGACTTAGACCAAAAGGGGGAAATATTAAATGCAAATGAGTTTTTTTATGGCTAAGGGATTTCAAAGTGAATTGGAAAGTCATTCCTGAGGTTATGCGTATGCACATCTCCAGAGGATCTGATTGAATTCCACAGTAAACTGTGCATCAAGCAGGGGTGTGCCTGAGAGCTATAGAGACTTCTGTATACTATAGGCAGGGCATACAATCTCAGGAATTTGGCACCCTGTCAGTGGGCTTTACCTTGGAATATATGTTCCTTAATGTATCAGAGTTAAACTCATAATTTCCTTACTCATGGCTCTTCTGCTCCTTTTATTTGAAAGTATAATTAGCACTATACTCATTAATCATATGTCCTAGAAATTTAAATCTTGGGTCTTTTCATATGTCAGTTGAGCCCTGAATTTCAGCAGAGTTTCAAAACCTCCTTTCCATTTCATTGGACTCTCCCAGGAAAACTGACAAAAGGATGATTATCAGTATTGCCATTCCCCAAAAAACAAGGAATATCTACAACTGTAAGCAAGTAAGTTCCATCCATCTGCCCTATCTCAATCAGAAACAGAGTGGACATCACCATCCCACATCCTCAAGAGTGAGGAATGAACAGCATAAGGGGGAAATGCAACTATGGACTAAAGTAGATCATTATTATTTTAGCAATGGAAGAACTTGTAATATTGATTTAAAGGCAGTGGTCACCAGAGATTCTGAGGGGAGGGAGAGGGAAGAATGGTATAACATGGGGCATTTGGGACATTGGAATTGTTCTAATTGACATTGCAATGACTGATACTGACTATTATATATTTTTTTCAAAACTTATAAAAATCTGTGGTGCAAAGTGTAAACTATAATATAAACTCTTGTCCATGGTTAGTAGCAATGCTTCAATATTTTTTCATCAATTGTAACAAAAATACAATTGCAACACTAATGAAAGATGCTGTTAATGGGGAAAGGTGCGAGCTGAAAGAGTAAATATTGGAATACCCCTGTATTTTCAATGTATCATTTATATAATCTAAAGCTTTTAAAAAAAAATCTTAAAAAATTTTTCCCTAGATCCAAAACAAAACCTTGGAAATTCACATCATAAATCAAGTGAAAATAAAGGTCATTTATAATGCCAAGAAAGGGATTTTGAAAAAGCACAAATTTACACTTAACAATATGTTCTACACCTCTCATACTGAAGGAAAATAAAAAAAGTATAACCCCATTGGGCTACTTCCACAAGTTCACTATGTTGAATAAAAAAATCTGGAATCATCAATTGTTGTTGAGGATGTGGAACAAAGAATGTCCTAATATATTACTAGTGAATGTGTATAAGTTGGTATCAATTTTTTTGAAAACCATTTGGTACTGTATCAGCTTTTACCATGTTATGTTGCAGTGATAAACAAATGTTAAGTCTCGATGTCAAGGGAAACAAAGATTTATTTTCTACTTTTGACATATGTCCCTTGTGGTTTAGCTAGTCCTTTGCTGCACACACTCATGTTCTATGCCCAGGCTATGGGACCATCTTGTATATGGGAATTAAGTGGATTTCATGGGAGAAAGAAAAGATATTCTAAATATGTACACATAAATTAGCTCTGAAATACATGTTCTCTGCTTTTGCTTATGTTTCATTGGCCAAAAAACATGATGTGGCCTTGTCTTGTATTAATTAATTGGGGCATTTTGATTCTCTTACAAGGGCACTACAGAGAGGCTCATCAAGAAGGGGCATCCAATATTTTGAATAATTGTCCAATCTGGGCTTTCTTTATTAAATTTCAGATATACATCATATGATCCTGCATCTCCTGTTGGGAAAGTGGTTTCCTGGACAGTAGAATAAAATATAATGGAAAAGGAGATAAATATGGCATATCTCTAGAATTCTGGGGTGATTGAGTTAAGACTTTTATTTATTCTGGGTTTAACTCTAAAAGTGATTTGCAATATAATTTATTTTATTCCAATGATCAATATAGAGCCAAAGTACCTTGCTAAATATGTATTAAATTTAGAGTTAAACTTTGTCTACCAAAGTCAAATTTCCTTGACGGTACTGTCAAAAATTTGAATTGTATTTGTTCCTGATTTCTGAAATATATTGATTCTAATTTCATCAATACTTGTTCCCCTTGAGAAGTTCAGATCCTCTTTAACACTTCTGTGTGTTTTTCTCAGGATGGACTACAGGCAATTAAAAAGGCTTTACCTCACAGGCCACATATGGGAAATCTACCCTCAGCACACCAGACTTGGTGTCCAGGCAGTGCATTGAAGTTTCTGAAGGGGTTATAGTCAAGGACTATGTCCCCCCTGCCCAGTCTTGCTCTTGAATGTATCTGAATTCCTATCCCAGGTTCCTCCACTGATATCATCATCAACATATATGTCTCCATCCCAATCCTCAGGGATCCATTTCTTTCCAATCAATGCCCTCACTTAAACAGCAGACACCTTGCAAAGTTGAGATTTTAGTTTCCATTGTAGCTCTGCTATTTGTACAATGAGACTCTGAGTCTGGTTTTCAGAGATCTCAAGTCAGCAGTTACATGAAACATGATTTTCTTTCAGAGCACACAGAAACTTTCTCATCATTCATGCAGTGGTTATGTTGCAAATTTGAAGCCTTCAGCTCATTCTTTTTTTTTTTTTTAATAACTGTATTCAGCCTATTTAGAAACAACCAGCCAACATCATTTTACATTTTAACTCCACAAAAGTCTGTTAAGGTGTTATAAACACTCTCTCAACCAGAACCTTTCCTTTTATGAACATGGAAGTAGCTGTATCCTGTGGTGATATTTTACATATCTCTATTGTCAACTCAATCCATAGGCTGTCAGAGGCCTCTTGATTATTGGAAAGAGAGTCATTAGTGCCCTAGCATCTAATCAGAGCAGAGAGGCAATTGCAACAATCTCCAAACCAATTCAGAAATCTCATTTTTAAGGTTCTATTTCTGTAGAACCACTCCCAGCACTTAGCTGTGTTAGTCAGGGCTCTCTAGGGAAACAGAACTGAGAGGAGATATCTGTAAATGGGATGAAATTTTATAAAATTGCCTCATGCAGTTGTGGGAATTCAGAAGTCCAAATTCTGCAGGGCAGTTTGCAAACCAGTGGCTCTGACGAAAGTTCTTGATGAGTTCCCAGGAGATGCTGGCTGTGTCTGAAGTAGACAGGAATTCTCTCTCTGAATGCTGAAATCACTTACCTTTTTATGGCCTTCAAATTATTGGATGAGGCATCTCTCAATGCTGATGGCAATCTCCTTAGTTGATTGTAGATGTAAATAGCTATCTATGTAATCAACTCACAGATTGTTAAAGTCCATGAAATGCACTTGTATTACAATTAATTCAGTGCTTTATTAACCAAACAACTGGGCACCATTACCTGGCTGAATTGACACATAGGCCTTACCATCACAGTGATACCTTCAAATCTTATCAAAAAGGTGGGGAGAAAACAAATGATGCTCTCTTGTTTTAGTGCTTAGTCCATCACCACTGGTACTTTTGCTCAAACTCAACTATGAGAGGGTCCCTTAGGCCCCTACAAATTTCCATTGTATGGCTGCCACTACTTAATGTATCAGTGATATTGATTTACTCACTATGTGTATCCCTGCTACTATTCACTGCCAAGCACTAATGGGAATTACTGCTATTAAGGAAAATTTAAAGGGTTATGTGAAAAAATGTGAACCTCCTCAGCTATGTTTTCACTGACTCATGGGCTGTGTCTACACCTGTTCACTTATTCAGGCCACTGTCAAGTCTTTGGTTGGCATAAAAAACAAAGCTTCCTGTGGGGATAAGATACGTGGATAAAAATAAATTCTACTTTTATTCTATTTGTTACCCGTGGGAATGTTTATCATAAAGACCCTATCTTGACAAGGGGGAACAAAATGGAAAAGAGCTCATGCTTCTTAGCTAAATGTGGATACTGAATTGTCCTCTATTCCAGGCCAAAGAAATGTCTATCCTAATGCCATCTATTAACATGGGAGGATATATCCATGGGATTCAGAAATCATCTCTTCCTGGGCTAGCATGCACAAAATGTCACTGTCATCAAAAGATGCTGGAACAGCATGCAAAGCTATACCACCTGCCAGTATATGCCAAGGCTAAAAATACTACCCTAGAACACATTCCCAAGCCATCACATCAGGACATTCTGATAAGCACATCATATTGGGCATTTCCTCCCTTCCAGAGGATCTTAACTGCAATTGGCACTTTTTCCAGACTTGGTTTGGCCATTCCCTTGAGTTCTATTGGCTTAAGCCATCATATCCCTGCCCTACAAGATCATATTTGTTTCCTGTGTGGGATTCCTGAACATATCATGTCTGATAATGGTCCTGGATTTGTGACCCAAGCTACAATTGGTGGCCTAATTATGGGACATCAGATTAACTCTCCATGCTCCTTATCTCCCTCAAGCCACAGAAGTGATTGCCCATTTTAATGAACAATTGAAGGACAAGCTTAAGTCCCTGATGGATGGGGACAAGTTGACCCCAGTCTATATTACACATCTGCAGTGATCAGTCTGGGGTCTCAGTGCATCATTTCTGTGAAAGCTTTCTTCCCATCTGCAACATATATTTGAGTAGGATGTTTGTCCCCTTCCTTCAATTGCACACACTTCTTTGTAGTTATTGACAACTGGGTCTTCATGGGGCCCTGCAAGTGCATCCCATTCCCTCTAATACTTCACACCAAAACTCAAATAGATGGGCTATTAAGGTAAATATTAAACTGAAAGCAATGGGAAGTTAGGAAAACCTATTATAGAGTCTTCTTTAAATTTCATGGTTCTCTGCTGAACTATTCTTAAACATGATTTGATGTTATGGTTAAGTTATATAAAAATGCTTTACCATTACAAGTTTTTGTTCCTTTTGTATAAAATCTACTGGACAAAAGATCCAAATGAGAACAAATAATGGTATGTATATGTGTGTGTTTGTATATCAATTCAGATTTCATATTGCATGAACATACATTTCATAAAACCACCATGTTAAAATGATAAATCAGGCCAGTGATTGGTTAGATTAAACTCTAATTTCTAAACAATGTTGTCACACTCTTTTTTTTCTTTGCAGATATATATTGATAGAGAATACTGGGAAATATTCTTTGGATGCAGGAACAATTCAAACGTTTACCAAACTTTTTAAATATGAGTACACTCTACAAACTCAGTCCCAGAGTATGAAATCAATGAGAACATCCAACTTTTCAGAGAGGGCTATTTCAAACGTTGATTGGTTATAACTAGCCTTTAAAAATACCAAAAGCCATTTTTTTATGCATGAATAAAATTGCAGTGTGAAATCTCTGTGGCCTTCAGATTATCTCCCCCTCAAAGAACTGAATATGAGCATTTATTATCTAGATATATTGGATGGCAAAGGAATTAATGGCATTCAAAAGGACTCCCCTTAGTGGTACCAAGACCTCTAAGGATTCTTAAACATTAATCTATCATGATCTCTTTTAGTTTAAAAAGGAAGTTTAGAATTCAAGGGGACTTTTTTCAAATCTAACATGTACTTGGCATCAATTTCATCTATCTCTGTGCCTTATTTTCCCACCAAAAAACTTAAAAGTGTGACATTTCCTGTGTATATAACATTTTAAATGCAGTTTTTTAAAAATTGAAACAAAATAAACATGATAGACTGCTATTATGTATACATTTCATATTGCTGAAATAAAATCGACTTTCAGTACAAGCAAAAATTCATCCAGGTCAGGTTAACCAAACTCAAATTAACACACTGGGCCTTTAGATCTCACCCAGCACCTCTATCTTTTTTCCAACCTTCTTTTTTTTTGTAGTTTATTGAAAGCTTCTTTTTATATATAATAACCTTAATAGAAAAATATTCATCTGCAAATGTAATATAGAATTATTTTTTCACAATAATTCTATAGTAGAATAGCAGTAAGTCTATTTTAGTCTATTGTTCATTCCCCAATCTTGAGGATTTGGGGATGGTGATGTCCACTCTGCCAGTAATTGAGAGGGAGCTTAGATCCCATGGGGCAGATGGATGGGACTAACTTGCTTGTTGTTGCAGACACTCTCTGTTCCTTGAGATGGGTGTTGTCCATCATCCCCACCTTGTTAGTTGTCTTGGGTGAGTCCAATGAACTGGAGAGTAGGTTTTGCAACTCTGCTGAGATTCAGGGCCCAACTGTCACCCAGAGAGACCAAATATTTAAGTCTCTTGGACATACATCTATCAAGTATAGTACTAACTATAGGTTAAAATAGAAATGGCTGAAAAGCCATGTGTAGGGAAAATTTTTGGTGTTCCCTAAAGCACAAGTTGTATCACCTGAACTTGTAACAATTTGGCTAACTTCAAAAAAACATCAGCAGCCAAGTAGCCTATGTGACCTAGTAACTCTTGGTTCATTCTCACATTTCTTTCTCTGGCATTTCAGTTGTGTATAGAGCAAATATTGCCCAATTTTCCACAAGCAACATAATTACCAGAAGGAATATGAGCAAAGGTCATCATCCAAAGGATCTCAAAGGAATAGAATGCATCTTATTTGCTGTATAGCTGTAGCCATTTAATAATTTGATGTAATTATGAATTCCAAAAATATAATTGGATCAAGCTTGTAAACTGATCTGTTAATCTGGGCATGATTAAGTTATGTTTAGGGCTTTGACTGGACCATGTCAGTAGTGTGTTGAGCCCCACCCCTTGGTGGGTGGGGGAATCGAATATAAAAGGCAATGCAAAGGACAGAGGGAGCAGTTTTGAGTAGCAGTTTTGATGTTGGAGTTTTGATGTTGAAGAGAAAGCCCCAGGAGAAGAGAAGTGATCCATTCGTCTGATAGTCAACAGCTGACCTTGTGGAGGAACCAGAGGAGCTAAGCCCAGAGAGAAATACAGCCCCAGGAAAAGAGGAACCCAAGAAACCTGAACCCTGGTAAACGTCGGCAGCTGTCTTGCTCCAACACGTGGCTATGGACTTTGGTGAGAGAAGAAGATTTATGCTTTATGGCCTGTTATCTGTGGACTTCTACCCCAAATAAATACCCTTTATAAAGGCCAACCCATTTTTGGTATTTCATATTAGCACCCCTTTGGCTGACTAATACAATAGCTATCCCATATAATTATTTTTTCTTCTTGAGCATCACTAACTCAATCATATCCCCAAATCATAGCATAAATTTTAGCTAGGTGACTCCTACGTATACATCTTAACCACATTTGTATTGAGCCACACAGTCCATGTTTAATGTGATCTGAATAATCTTTGCATCATTAGATGATTTCCTAGCCTCCTGGATCTGATTTCACAGTTGTCCTGCTCCCTGCCTTAACTGTTCCAGTTCATTCATTTTTTCAATTTGTTTGCTTCAGGAACTAGCAAGTGAAAACAACTGGAGAGAGTTCTAATCCTTGTTGATGAGGCACTGCCTGGGCCTGCTCAGGCTCACTAAACCCTTGCAAGCAGAACCAATGTGTTGAGTGCAGCTCATGGCCAAGACGAGCATGACTGAGACACATTGAGACCTGCCAGCCACACCAAGGCCCATGAAGCCAGGCAGTCAACTCTTAAATAAGTTTTGATTATTAAATGGGGCACACTAATAAGAACATCAAAAACAAGCCAGCACCTGGGGAGGTGCATAGGCTGGAGGAACACATGCTGCCTTTACAAGATGCTTTGTGTGCTTTGAGTACAATTAACTGCTGATCTACCAACACACCTGATAGAGCCCAGTATGAAACCAAGGATTTTTCCTCAGCTCCTGCATTGTCCAAGCAGAAGGCCTCTAAATGGCCACACTAGTCAGATGAATACACTGACAACATAGACATCAAAACTCTTTGAAATTGAATGCCTTAGGCAGTCATTCTAAATCAAGGACTAAACTGAATGATTGGCCCTATACTAGGAGCCCTAATGCAGAATTCTGGGCAATGGGAGATCATACTGGAAGGCTCGTAAGCTTAAATACTTCATTAACATAGGTTCTTACTGAATTGCCCTAATATTGTGAAACCTGTTTCTAGGGAACCGAGCCTGTCCTCTGAAATTTTACTTCTTATAGGTGTTCTCCATCATGACACTGCCTCAGCATTGGAAGGCACTCAGTTCAGTTTCCACTTACAGGGCAAAGCTGTGCTGCTCATAAATTAGTGTCCCAGGTCAGTTCATATGAGAACTTCAAAACGAAGGTTCCTGGCTCTCTAAAACAGAACCAATCTACTATGACATCATTTCCTAGCCTGGCTATGTTCAAAGATCTTGTCTACATTTAGTCCTCCTAGCAGACCTGATCAATGTGCTCAGAGTTATTTTGGTCATGACATGGTCTGCTATTGCCTCAGACTAAATACCTGTTTATTTACATAGCACTTCAGAGTATAAACTATTTCAGTAAATGTAGGTGTTGCCTATATTTCTCACTGAAGTCCTAAAATAACAAGAGGTGGAGTTGAGGAGTCTTGCACCTGATCAAAACCTGTGCATGACTCTTCAGTTCTGACCAGAGGAAACTACAAAGGCTTTAGTGGCAGGCCACAGAGAGGGAAATTTGCCCTCCCACACAAACCTGGTGCACAGCCAAATCTATGCTCTGAAAGGAGTTACAGTCAAGGACTCAGGCCCCCTTGCCTGGTCATGCACTTGTGTATTTATGCCTCTCTCTTAGGGGCTCAAAATCAAGGCCTTCTAAATTGGGTACCACAGCTGAGACCTCAATATCTGGGAGGAAAGAGGAAAAGACCTTGAGGACACTTCACCTTCTCCATTCTTCAGTACTAAGCACTTTTCCACTATTAGACACAATCCCTCTCCCCTCTCACTCTACCACTGCCACAACCTCTGGGTCTATAAAACTGCAGAAGCCTTTTCTTTGGGGGACCCTCAACAATGAGAGATATCCATGGCAGTGCTCATGCAATAGACACTCTGCTGGTGGTACCAATCCTTGGGGTCATGGAACAAAGCAATCTTTACTTGCTTTATGCTGGTGCTTATTTTATCACAGTAAGTGATGAAAGGGTTCAGTGTTTACTTCTATTTTTTATTTGACTTTTTAAACTGTAACATTTGACAACTAGCATTTCCGGTCAGCTCCTGCTCCACTCTGCTCAGCAGTCTCTCATGTTAGCTCTCCCTCAGCTCTTGACAGCCTCAAAAGTGCACATCTTTCCCTGTGGAAAAAAAATCATACAAAACACCTATCACTTTAATTGAACTCTTCTGTGGATACCCTTAATCCAAGAAAAATATTTCACTTGGTCTTTTATTCTCTGAAAATCTTAATCCTATCCAATAAATTAGAATTATCATAAGTCTAATGTGTACATACCAGTTTGACCAGATTATTTCCCCAAGTCTTTGCCTCCCTTTTTTTGAAGAAAAATATACATTACAAAATTAAACATCCTAAACTAAAATATTTCCATGAGCTTTTCTTGAAACATTTCATGTCATAATTAAAATACAGTTTTTAATTTTAAATCTCACTTTCCCAAATAAATTTTTTGTTAAATTTGTTTGAATTTATGTGGTCTGGGTTCAGAAATAAAATAAGATACAATGTAACAATAAAGGACACAACTAGAGACCTGCTCTTATATAAGCACTTAATACATGACAAAGACAGTGTGTGGTAATACAAAAACAATAAATACTTTTCAATAAGTGTTGCTTGGACAGTTGGATAATCCCATTTTAAAAACTGAAATTTGACTCATACATCTTTTTCTATATCTATAAACAGATATAAGTTTAAGGAAAAAATATGAAAGTCAAAACTACAATAATTTTAGAGATTAAGAAAGGAGATTGTGTTCAGGATATACTCTTGGTAAAGAGTTTTTAAACAAAAAATAAAAGAAATAAACAAGAAATAAAACACAAGCCATAATAAAAATAGTCATTAAATTTGTTATATTAGAGTTGAGAATTTCTCTTTCTCAAAGGATATTTGTGAGCACAAAATTATAAGTAAAAAGTGAGTTTATCTACCACACATCATGTAGATAGGAATTACACAAAAGAGGATTTCAATAATATCATTAAAGTTTATTATAATTTAAAATCAACATTAGATATATATGTGTGTGCCTGTGTATGCACACATTTAGAACACTAGAAAAAGGTTAAATATCTGACAATGTGAAGCATTTTTCATAATTTGAACAAAGAAAACTCTCAACCATTGCCAATATAATTGGCACAAAAAGTTTGGAAAATAATGTGGTGTTTTAAAAATATTCTTAGGCTATGTTATAACTTGAGTGAACACTCAATTCACATTGTAATATTAGTTCTAAGTCATGATCAATATCCTTTGCATGTTAGCTACAACTCTTTACTCTGGAACCAAAGCTGATTGCACAGATTCTACCCAAGTATAAAAAAAACAAAAAAACTGTTTTTGGTAAAAATAATCAAGCTCCTATGTTCACACTCATCTCTTTCATTGTCCTTTATTTGGTCTCAGCTTGTTACATGCTCAAGCTTTATATCAAAGAGATACTGGAGCACAAGCCTCTTATAACAAAGAGCGTTAAAATATCTGAATAATAAAAACTATTTAAAGGACAATGTAATAAAATTAATGATTTGAAAAGAATAAAGAAAAACAAAAAATGAAAACAATGATTTGTGCAGGCAAAACGTACAGGGCATGTATTATGAAAAAGAAAAAAAATTTGTATATTTTGGCCACTGAGGTAAGGGTTCCTGGTTAAAGTGGCATTTAAAGCAGAAGGGTAGTTACATATGAAGAGAACAATATTGGTATGATTAAAATTACTAGTAAATTCTTTTAAAATTGACTCATTCTATCTATTCATACTCCCAAGAGTTATAGTTTATTTTCTGCTGTATAATACATAAATAAAAAAGGTCTTAGGCTATATGACTTCTGACTGATCCTTTAAGAATCAGAAAAATAAAACTCTTTAAATCTTCCGGGTATAACTTTTATATCTTACTTTTAGAAAATGTGAATCACATTGTATTAGCAAGATTGGAGTTCTGCAGGTAAATACAATATCATTTATTACTATATCTCATTCCACTCTATCACAAATGAATCTTGATTTTCATCATGCAGAAAGCTTGAATGAAACAAGTGCAGTGCACATCTTTTAATACAGAGCTAAGGAAAAAACCTAAAATTTGAAAACTATATTCTTTGTTAAAGGACAGCGTTTTTTTTATAGTCTCCATTTTGAATGAGGCAAAGAACTCCTCAAGTGTTCCAACATTAGTACATATCTCAGTGCTATATCCTTATCAAGTCCTCAATTCCCTAGTTATCTCTTAGTTCTAATCACTTTATTACTTAGACCAGCACATGTATGAGTGAATGCAAAAAGAGCAATTTAAAAAGAATGTTTCTCTAACCCAAAACAATCAATATTTTCTTATAGGAGGAGAGTTACTATCAAGGACCATGAAATTACATGAAAATCATAAGCATCTACTTAGGTTTTGATATGGAAGGCATGGTCTTCTTCTTATGATGCCATAATCTGCATTTAGACCTAATTGTCATAAATAATTTTCCAAAATATGTTGACAAAATAGAAAGCATTTTCACAAAGAATACATGAATTACACCAATATAGAACTGAGTAAGAAAAACGATGATGCAGAAATACATAGCTTACTATCACAAGTTAACAAGATACAAACAGGCAAGAAAACTTTAGATACTTTACAGAAAAAGATTCAAATTTAAAAACATGTATCAAATATAAAGCAAACTTCTTTCCAATTCTTTGCTTAAGTATTTTTTATTTAAAGAAAACCCTGCTAAGGAATTCAAAATATCTGTTAAACATTCTTCTTATAGCAGTACTAGTCTCTGTTCCACAAACTGTAGATGAGGGGCTTTATAACTGGGGACACCATGGTGTAGAACATGGCTGAGAACAGATTTTTAAGAGAAGCTTTATCTGCAACAGGACCTATGATAGCAATAAATCCAGGAATTGTAAATATAAGTGGAACTGCCAATTGTGGAGTGCAGGTAGATAAGGCTTTTATTGAGGACTTCCACAGAGTGCATGCTAAGCACCATTAAAAATACATTAATATATGACATAAACAATAAGGCAAAACATATTAAACCCATGCCTAGACTTATAGCTAAGATGACAGACTCAGAAAACCAAACATCTGAACATGAGTGTCTCACAATTTTAGGCACATCACAGAAATATTGATGGATCACATTAGGCTCTCTGAAAGGAAGCCTGAACATGCTGCCAGTGTGGATAGCAGAGTAGACCAATCCATTTGCCCAGGAGCCACCAGTTGCCTGTGTACACATACGTGGGGAGAGAGTGATCCCATAGTGCAGAGGATGGCAAATGGCAACATAACGATCATTGGACATCACCACGAGGAAGGCCAGCTCTGTGGATCCAAAGAAGATAAACAGGAAAATTTGAGCAGCACATACTGTGAGAGAAATTGACTTATTGTTTTCCAGAGAATTCATAACCAATTTTGGAACAATAACTGAAATGCAGCAAAGATCTATGAGGGATAAATTGCCAATAAAGAAGTACATTTGAGAGTGTAGACGTGTATCAATCACAATGACAGTAATAGAAGATTCTCAGTCAATGCTCCCAGATAAATCACTAAGAACAGCAGACCTTGTACAACTTGCAGCTCTTGGGAGCTTTAGATATCCATGAGGATAAATTCTGTGAATATGGTGAGATTGCTCATGTGAACTTATATGCTGCAGTCTCCCTGGGAGTCAAAGTACAAAATAACACTAAAGAGCAAAATGAAGCCAATCCACAATATCAACAAATAATAAGCAAACATTGGCTTCTAGGAAGACTTCTAACCTGGAAATCAGTATACAGGAAATCAACAAATGGCAGTCTCTAAAAACCAATCAATACACATATTTCTTTTTTCATGTTCTATCCAACTTTGCTGAGGTATAATTTAAGTATTCACCAAATAATAGAATCTAGACAAATGAAAATATTTAATATCATTTTAAGGTTGAACAACCTTTCAGTCAAGACACATTTACAATATTTCTTAAAGTATATCTTAAAATTAGTATGAACACATCCAGTGATTATTTGCTTATATTTACAATAACAAATATGAATGTTAAAGCAGACATGCTCAGTAAGAAAGTTTGTATATCTGTCAGAGGTTTTGAACACTGCATGCTGTGACTGATATCTTCATGTACCAGGGAACTAGGATGACTTCTGATATCTCCCTATCTACAATAAAATGACCTAGAATATTTTTTCTGTAACAAAGTTAATGAAATGTTCTGAGGATCTTCTGAGATTTTATTCCAAATGAGACAAAAGTTTAATCATTACCATTCTGTAATTTAAGTTGATTTATAAAAAATGCAGATGAATTTTCTTTCTTTCTTTGTAACAGTCCATAAAGGTTACATTTGATTCACATGGCAATGTAAATCCAGAGTTCCCTTGTTATCACTCTAGTTAACATTTTCACCAGCAAACAAAATCTAAGAAAAGCATTCCACCTGATATTTCTCCTACAGAAAGAAAACTTTCACTTCCATGCATAAATTCCAAAATGTAGTAAAGGGCTAACATTCTGCCCAGGTCTCTGCTTTATGATTTTCTAGGTTGCACAAATCTCCCCATTCATAAATAAGTATGCTAACTTTTAACTTATAAAATGTGTTTCTTTTGAAGTATTTCAGAACATAAAGTAATCTTATTTCAATATTATTATTTTAATGCTAAATCTAGTTAAGTTATGTGGAATTTAATACTATTTAATTTTCATTTGTGGGAAACCTATATTTAAGAAATTATTATTCTAAAAAGTTAGATTGTGTATTTTATTACTATTTTATTGATACATAATCATTTTATCTTTACAAACATATTTTACAATTTTAAAGACCATTTTCATAATTAATAATAATATTTACTTGCTTATATTGGTCTAAACAGATACCTTTCTAGCGGATAGAAAAATAGTACATATTGTTTTCTATAATATCCTTTCTTCTATATGTGGTTTCTTCTAATATTCTCAATTTCCAAAGTACAGAAATTATGTTAAGCAGATAATTTTATTAACTACCCAAGTCTATGTTACTGAATTTACCTAGACTTACATCTTTTTTTCTTTTTTTAAAATTTGCCTTATCAGAATCATGCATTAGTATTTGATTACAGAAGTCTCCTTCCTATCTTCATCTCTCCAGATTGCATCTTTCTCCCCAGTCTATAGAAATTCTCAAGTTCCACTACACTCAATTTACCACAGATCTTCTTCAAAATGCACAATGTTGGTTAAATCAATAACTTTGGCCACAAGAGAGAGTTCAGAGCTTTCCCCCTATTCCTTCTTACCTCACAGATCCTTAGGAAGCATTTACTCGCTGTTTCAAAATGTGGAAAATAACATATTAAGTTTGATAACTAATTCCTTGTCTATTTTTTTAAGATGATATATAGTAATATATTAAAATGATCAACATAGAGCATGAGTGTTTCATAATATCCAGCAAATAAATATTAGATATTGCTCTTCATAAAAACCACACTGGAAATCTTTGCATTCTCATCGATGATTAATGATGATATTTATGTATGTTGGTAGATTTCCATGAAATGCCATTGTAACTGTTTTTCTTTTTCCCTGTAAATTTCTTAGCTCTCCTTTAGGATCCAAGAAATAACACTTTTATTTATTTACATATTTTACTGCTTCTAGTTCAATTTAAAGAGAAGTTTGATATTAACATATTTCCAATATTTTAAGTGAAACTGTGTATTCACATACAGATGTAAATGCACAATATTAAAAAATGAATAAATTAAATAATTGAATCAGAAAAATCCAACCTACCTTATAAGTAAAAATTTGTCATGTGGGGATGAAATAATTAAGTATGCAAATGATCTTGAGGCATCAGAATGCTGCATCAGAAAATTATTCATTAATAATATAAAAGGAACTGATTAATTAAGATATACAAATATAACTGAGCTTTTATAAGTTTGTCTTCCCTAGCATGAATATATCTTTTTAAATATTTAAAGAGATTGACAAAATCAGTGATCTTGCCTCTTCCTTTACAGAATTCAATTCATGGAGTCATTTTATAGAATTTTAATAACCATTATGCTTCTGGATTCTTTATAAATAGCTTTTTTTTTCTTTAGGATGGACTTGTGTGGGTCATAGCCCTCATGAGTCCTGGATAACTGTAGATTTCAACCTCAAGAGAATCAGCTTTGCTTCCATTTCTGGTTTGTAAGGATTCCTTGTCTATACCCTTGAGATAAATTAAATTTGTGTTTGCATTTCTTTGAAATATAATTAGTAAATCATTTTTTTGTTAAACTTAAGAATTATTCAATAAGTTTTCCCAATTCATTGGAGAATTAATATATTTTCTATTTTATATCAGAATATAAATGCAATATATTTCCGTATAGAAAATACATAAAATCTTGTTACCCCTAACAAAATACATTTTCTTAAGATTTTCTACAAAAATTATGGCATTAAGGAAAATAACATGGAGATTAAAAGTATTGAAAAATAAAAAAAGTTCTTTCCAATTTAAGATCCTGTAATTTCAAGATTTTGATTCTCTAAGTTTAATAATTCCATGACAATTTCAAAAGCTACTTTCTTTTTTTTTTAATTTATTTATTTTTATATTTTTTTATTGTGGGTAAAAATCAAACTTTTCACAATATAAACCAATATTTGTAAAATGATATATAAATATATATGCGTATATGTGCATTTGCTTACATAAATGGTATGTTTTTGTCATATATATTTTAAAAGATGCTTAGATTACATAAATGTTACACAAAAATTACAGGGATTCCCATGATCTCGACCTCCCATACTTCCCATAACATCTCACATAAACATTTTTCATTAGTGTGGCACATCACCTGCAATGGATATACCATTCCTGGGGCTTTGCCACTAAGCATAGACCACAGTTCACATCATAGACCACACTCTCTCCCACACAGTTCTGCATAGTATATGCTGATGTAAAATGGCTTATATCCGTCACCACAACGTCACTCAGGATAACCCCCAAGTCCTGAAAAAGCCACTGTATTACAGCTGCCCTTCCCCTCCCCACCCCAAAAGTGTCTAGTGGCCACTGGCTCCACCTCACTATTATAAATTTTTCCAATGCTTGAATCACAATATGTCTGCAACAGAATACCATTAAGTCCACTCTAGTCCATAGCTCTTCCCCCAATCCTGAGGGGACTGGAATGATGATGTCCACTCCACCTCCAAGTGAGAATGGGCTTATATCCCATGGATACAGTGGATGGGATTATCCTGCCTTCAGCTGCAGGCTCTCTCCATTCCCTGGGATGGCCATTGTCCATCATCGTCTCCTCACCAGGTGACTTTGGTGAGTCCATTGAGCTGTAGAGTAGGAGTTGCAGCTCCACCGAGATTCCTGGCACAGCTGGCACATAGGCAGGCCAGAGGCTCCAGTCTCTGGAAGTACACCTAGAAACTCCAGCCTCACATACAGGTTTGAATAGAAGGGACTGATGGATCATGTGCAGGGAGGACTTATTTGAGTCCAACTGTCACTCTCAGGAGCACAGATTCCAAAGTAGAGTCCACTGATAAGGCATCAATCTCTGGGGCTATCCCCCCTTACATAGGACCTAGGTGTCTCCAGAGCCCTCAGGAGCCCCTCTGTGTGGGGTGATATCCACTTCGGTGTTCTGTGAGATCCTACTGAGGTGTGCGTAAGCGTTACCTCTGGGATGACCTCCCGACTCTCTTTGAAGTCTCTTAGCCGCATGAACTCATTTGTCTTTACCTTTTCCCCCTTTTATTCAAGGTCTTTTTCCAGTCATCTTTCCAGTTGGCACTTGGTATTAATCCCTCGTTGCCAGGGAGACTCATTTCCGGGAGTCATGTCCCATGTTGAGGGGAAG
Source organism: Cabassous unicinctus (assembly GCA_029593785.1). Lineage (NCBI taxonomy): Eukaryota > Metazoa > Chordata > Mammalia > Cingulata > Chlamyphoridae > Cabassous > Cabassous unicinctus. The sequence continues at coordinate 2,984 of JAQZBX010030429.1, read as the reverse complement.
GTAATGCATTCATATGCTGAGTTTGGCTTAGAGAGAGGCCACATTTGAGCCACAAGGAGACTCTCAGGTGGCAACCATTAGGCACCCCATAACAGTAGTCCAAGTTTCAATTACAAGAGCAAAGACTCATAAGGCTAGTCATCAATAAGAAGAACCCATCAGTGGGCCATCCTCTTTTGCCAGACACTGCCCCTGCACTCAGGGAACTGTTGCTGCTCCCTTGGAGAATGTGGCAGAACTCTCTAGGCTGGGAATTCAGTAGTCCCTCATTAATTGAGTGATTTTCTACCCACTGTGACCATGCCCCATCCCTCGATAATTTCAACAATTTTGTATATCTTTCATGTATATTCTGTTTAACTTAATCCCATGAATCCCCCATCCCAGACACTTTCCACCAATGATCCTCTGCAGACCCCATTGTAACCCTTTTGTGATCTAAACCTTCCTTGAAGATGAAACCCATATAATAACCAAATACAATTAATAAGAAAATGAAATAATAATGATAAGCTTAAATGCAAGAGATAAAATACATGGAATCTCAGAAAAAAGAACTGAAAATAACATATAATTAATGGATTGGGATATCCAAAACAATTTTTTTTTTCCCTTTTATCACTGCATTATTGGATGTCCAGTGTTTACCATGACACCTTCTCCCTCTCATTCCCCAGTGCCTCCCAAATTTTCATTTAATTTTCAAAGAAGTCAAAAACTACTTTCTTAATGCATGTTTGAGAATATGAAACAATGCAATTTAAAATAATAAATATTTCACTCAATGCAATGTTAAATAATGTTATCTTTAATGATATGCCCGTCATTCTTTGGGTAGTTGGTTTAGACACATCCATAGCTTTGGTAACTATAATTAAAGGAAAATTTTCAAAGATGAAAAAAAAAATCATTGACAAGCAGGTACTTAATTCAAGGAAACATTCAAGAATTGACTTTAAAGGAAAATATAAAAATAATTAAAATGTTTTATGTGACTCTTAAATATTCCAAAACTGTGGCTTTAAGATATAGTGATGCTATATTTTTCATTTTAATCTTCTTATCTTATCTAAATTTCAGATGCAATAACAGTTTTATAAAATAACAGTTTTAGATACACATAAAATATAAATGAAGTAAATAAACTCATAATTAAAATTCTGATGACTTTTATTGATATCATGAGCACATCCATTTCTTAATTATGAAAGTATCTATTTCTCCATGTATCAGTATCTTTCTAATTTTAAATACGCATAGAAAATTGCTTGTAAATATAACTTTCTTACTTGCAATTTTAATATTAATGTTTTACTTTTCTTTTATGTTGCATAAAATAATTTGGCCACAAGCATGGGGAGTTATCAGGAGCAGCACATGATCCAAGAAATGGCAAGGATTTTTTAAACAATAAAAATTGGCTAAGGATAAAAATACACCAGAAAGTGGAGCATTCAATGTAAGTTGCTATTTGAACATGGACTGAGCAGTTCTTTCCTAAAGAAAAATGACTGGTAATTACAGAATAAAAAAAGGAAAAATATAGGATAAAACTTGAGTGGAAATCTCAATTGATGTAGAAAATGCATTTGGCAAAATACAGCATCCTTTCTTGATAAAAACACTCAAAAAGATAGGAATAGTAGGAAGCTTTCTCAATTTGGTAAAGTGCATATATGAAAAATCTACAGTTAGCTTTGTATTTAATGGTGAAAGATTGAAAGCTTCCCTGCTGAGATCAGGAACAAAAGAAGGATGCCCAGTGTCACCAAAGTTATCCAATATTGTGCTAGAAGTTCTACCTAGAGAAATTAGGTTAAATAAATAAAGTCATCCAAACAGGAAAGGAAGAAGCAAAACTTTCACTATGTGCTGATGATATCCTATATTTAGAAAATCCTGAAAATCCATAACAAAGATGAGTTCTGAAATGTGGTGGAATGCAAGATTAATATGCAAAAATCAATACATTTCTGTACACTGCAATCTGAGGAGTAAATCAGAAAAAATCCATTTATAATAGGGACTAAAAGAATAAAATATTTAGGAAAAAACTTAATGAAAACATAAATGTCCTGTACTCCAAAAAGTACAAAATATTGCTAAAAGAAACTGAAGACTGAAATAAATGGAAGGGCATTCTGTGTCCATGAACTGGAATATTAAACATCATTAAGATGTCAATTTTACCCAAACTGATCTACAGATTCCATGCAATCCCAATAAAAAGTGCAAAGGCCTTAAAAAAAATGGAAAATCCAATTATCAAATTTATTTAGAAGGGTAAGGAGTCCCAAATAGCCAAAAATTTCTTACAAAAAGAAAAATGTAGTTGGAGGCAACTCATGTCCTGACTTTAAAGCCTGGTCTATTGACCAATGGAACCTGATCGAGAACTCAGAAACAGACCCTCAAATCTGCAGTCAAGTAATTTTGGACAAGGCTCTCGAGCCCTCTCTGTTGGTCCAGAATAGTCTATGCAACAAATAGTCCTGTGAGAACTGGAACTTCATATCCAAAAAAAAAAAAAGAGGACCCCTGTCTCACACCTTATACCAAAATTAGCTCAAAATGTATCAATGACCTAAGATAAAAGTGATGACCATAAAATTCTTAAAAGAAAAATGTCAGAAAACATCTTTAGGATCTTGTCATAGGTGGTAGAGTTTCTTAATCCTTACACCCAAAACATAAGCTACAACAAAAAATAGATAAATGGGATGTCTTCAAAAATAAATATGTTTGCACCTCAAAGGACTTTGTCAAAAGTGTGAAAAGGCAGCAGACTCATTGGGTGAAAAGAATTGGAAATCATATATCTGATAAGGGTTTAATATACATGATATATATAAAGAGATCCTGCAAGTCAACAGTAAAAAGGCAAACGATACAATTATAAAACGGGCAAAAGACCTGAATAGAAATTTATCCAAACAAAATATATAAATGTTGAAAAAACACATGAAAAATTGTTCAACATCACT
>JAQZBX010030428.1:7555-26914 GCA_029593785.1 Cabassous unicinctus | reverse complement strand
GCAGCAGATGTCCATAATGTGTGAAATGAACATAATGATCTCTGGTGTTCTTTTCCACATTGTTTGGGGGTTGTTTACCATCAGCGTACAGTCAATTTAAAATGGTATCATAGAGATTGGGTTTGAATAAATCTGAGAAGCACAAGAAAATTACAGGAAAATCTGGATAGATTGTCTTCTTTCCAACACTTATCGTATGACCTAATTTTTGATTGAAGAGGAAATATAAAATCATGTATATTTACATTTATTTCTACATGAAAATATGGTGCCAACTGAAAGTGGAATGTTGTAATATTAAAACACAAGCATAAATATTCCTAAAGAGATAGGAGTAAAGGAATATTTTCTCAGTGAGCAAAGCTCAGCCAGTGCATTTTGGCTGTTCACTTTGTATAGACAGAGAGATGGGTCTATTCCAATTCATAGCAGTTAGCAATAATTTCAATGAGTGATCAGAGATTTGGTAACATAGGCTGGAAGTTTAAATGGTAAGGGCTTGTGTTAATCAAGTGTGTGGAAGGATTTACTGGACAAAGTGGGAAAATATCTGAATCTTACAAATGGCCACCAAAGGGTATTCACTGCAGAGAAGTTTCCCAATGATAGACAAGATTACATGTTCTCAGGATGTTATTCATCTTCTTATCTCAGCCCCCCAAATTTTTACTCAGTGGTTGAAGAATAAAATGCCATGGTTGCAAGAATGAAGTATTGCAAATAATTATAAAGATAACAATTCCCTCATCATTGTTAATCTCATTGCTGCTCTTACTGAGTGCCTAATTGCTGTGCATATTATGCTTGTGTACCAAAATCCGCCAAACTTTATATAAAACAATCAATTAATATATTCATGGACTCTGTAGAACAAGAATTTATATAAGATATAATGGGAACAACCTGGCTATGCTACAAGATGTGTCTGGTCTCAGAAGACTAAAAGGCTGAGGATGAATCATTGGCTGGAAGCTGAAATGATAACCGATCTCCCCAATGTTTCAGTGTTAATCTCATTTATATTTCCCTACACATAGTTCTGCCCATTTCGTTTGAATCTATAATCAGCACAACACCTGTTAAATATATATACCAGAGACATAAATCTACTGGCTCTTCCTATGCCAGTTGAGCCCTGAATCTCAGAGGAGTGACAGCAAGCACCTAATTTCCAGTTCATCAGACAAACCCAGGAAAACTAATGAAAGGATGATGATGGACAACACCCATCTCAAAAAACCGAGTATCTACAACTGCAAGAAAGTCAGTTCCATCCTTCTGCCCCATGGGATCTAAGTCTCCTCTCAGTCAGAAGCAGACTAGACATCACCATCCTCCAATCCTCAAGATTGAAGAATGAACAAACATAAGAGGGGAATGCAAGTATGCACTGAAATAGACTTATTTTTATTTGAGTAATGGAAGAACTTGTAAAAATGATATAAAAGCAGTGTTCAAAAGAGGTTCTGAGGGGAGGGAGAGAGAAAAATAGGTGTAACATAGGGCATTTTTTGACCTTGGAATTAATTGTTCCACATGATATTGCAATGATAGATACAGTCCGTTATACATTTTGTCAAAACCTGTAAAATTGTGCAGTGTAAAGTGCAAACCATAATGTAAACTATAGACCATGGTTAGTAGCAATGCTTCAATATGTGTTCATCAACTGAAACAAATGTACCACACTAAAGAAAAATGTTAATGGGGGAATGTGTTGGAGGGGAGGAGATGGGGTCTATGGGAAACCCTGATATTTTCATTGTAACATTTATAAAATCTAAATCTTCTTTAAAAATAAAGCTAAAATAAGATCTATGCAGGTACAAAGGAAGAGATGATAGATAACAAAAATTTATGGAACTGTTGATGTTACATTGTAAGAAGTGCAAGCATAATGAGAAATATAAATATGAAAACTTTGGAAACCAAGATTGAGTATGCAATATATATTATCTCTCCGTGGAAGTATTCAGCCATTGGTGGCAAGTTGATTACATGGAAAATTTTCCATAATGAAGGGGTAGAATTTGTACTCATAGAAATAGACACTTCTGCTAATATGTGGATGGATTTACTTTTTCTTCTCATAATGCTTGTAGCAACAGTGTAATCCATGAGCTTATAGAAATTCTTGGAACTCAAATATTCATGTTATTCAAACATCACCGAACCTGATCAAGTACATTATTTCAAAGTGAAAGAAGTATGGTGGTGGACACATTCCCAAGGAAATCACTGGTCTTACCAGGTTCCCCATTACTCTGTCGTGGTTGCTATGATAAAGTAGTGGAATGTCTTGCTAAATATTCAAGCACCAATTCAGAGTAAATGGCTTGAAAATCTGGGGCTTCATCTTTAAGTATGTATTGGCAAATATGTAATATTGCTTCTTTGATATCCAGAATAAACAGTTATGGGTATCAAGGTATGTAAGTGCAAGTAACTCCTTTTACTATTATGCTAAAAATCTATCTATTGAATATTTCCTCTCTCCCCATTTTCAGCACAGATGATTTGTGACAACAGTTATGAAAAGGTTATGCTTTCATCAGGGATGACAGCAATGATTTTATTGAACAGATAATTGAGAATACCACCTGGTTAATATAGGTTCCTCCTGTCTGTACTATGCCAACAGACAAACAAGGGGATGTATTGATTGGTACTGACAACCAAGATAATGTGTTTTTTTTAATAACAATGAGGGCAGATTTGATTATTATCTTCAAACAAGGGAATTCTCATATTCACCTCTTATAATTTCCATGATGAAAATTGAATGTTAATTAAAAAATAAAGCAACAATAATAGTATGACTATTGAGGAGTGAGAAATTCAGAAATGAAATTTTGTTCAACTACTAGATAAATCCTAATAGCTGAATGTCAGTCTGAGAGCAAAGGGAAGTTGGAATAGAATGTGGAAGAAATAAAGACGTAAATTTAACTAAAACCTTAAGACCAATTTAAGTAACTAAATTTGTAATAATTTTTCTTTACTTGTTAGAGTCATATGTGTATGTGGTATACAAATATAATTACTTATATGTGTATATGAATGAATTATATTTTATTTCCTCGTTATTTTATATAAAAGATGCTTTTTCTTAGTTAAATTTACAATGTAATCTTTAAGCTACAGATTATTCAGGTGGTATTGTAACCTAGTAGAAAAACAAGTAATATTTTAATTAACTTATCCAGAGATGTCTACAAAGACATTGAGCATGCAGTGTTTCTTTTAATGGTCGGTTTCAGAATATATCTGTAGAATTATCTTGTTTAGTTGAAGTGGGATTATGTAATTGTTTTATTAAGGAGTTTAATTATGTATAGAGGAGAGTTTATGAATGCTGAGTAGCCAATTTAGTTAAATGTTCCACTCATTTATTTGTTGGCGTCAGCCAAAAATTCACTCTTCTAAGTTTTGTTGTGTAATCTTGGGACACAGAGCCTGTAAATTGCTTTTCTCTTCTCCCAGATGGCTTCTGGTTAGATTTCCCTTGTACAACAGGACGAACAAATGACTTCCTATGTTAAAGTAAAGATAAGGACTTGAAACAGATATGTGAGAAGAATAGAGGAAAAAAGAACAATTGAAAAATAATCAAAAGTTTCCAGTCAAGAAGAGTCATGGGCCAATGTGAAGACTTCTACTTTGTATATAATTCCAGCTCAATTTTAGGGCCCTAATTTAAATAGGCAGTATTATAAAAGCCTAGAGGAAATTTGGAAATGCCTTTCCTACAAGTTACTTCCCTTCTGAAAGCCACTGATGGCACCACAATTTCTTCAAAGCATTTATCTCCATGTTTCTCAGAGTATAATAATAGGGCTCAGGAAGGGGGCATTGATGATGTAGAGAAGGGCAAAGACTTCATCTTCTGGAAAATTTTTGGGTGGTCTAAAATAAGGAGAACCAGCACAAATATAGGATCACAACTGTAATGCAAGGACTACAAGTAGAGGATGATTTACTATGGCTTTCTGCAGGGTAAGCACTCATGGGTAAAATATCAGAAAATAAGATACCATCACAATCATGAAACACATCAAAACAATCAGACCTGGATTCACAATTATCAAGATATCAATTCTGTATGTATTGGTGCAGGCCAGATTCAGCAAAGGATATACATCACAGAACTAGTGATCTATCTCATTGGGACCATAGAAAGGTAACCAGATGGTGAGAAGAAACTGACTGGCAGTGTATCAATCACCCAGCCTGATAAGCTATGATGATCCCAATTATGTCTGCACCTGCCCATGGTGATGATGTAGTGCAGGGTCTTGCACATGGCCACATAGTGATCATAAGCCACCCCTGTGAGGATAAAGATCTTGATGACGCCAAGGAAATGAATGATAAACAGCTGTATCATGCAGTTACTGTATGAAATGATCTTCCTTTCTGCCAGTAAGTCAGTCATTATTTTGGGTATTACTGTGGATGTGTAGCAAGGGTCAGAAAATGAAAGGCAATTATGGAAAAAATACATGGGTAAGTCAATTGGTTGACTGCATGAGATAGAATTACAAGGAAGTTTCTCATCAAAATAGCAATGCAACAAATTAACATGAATCCAAATTAGATTGTCCATGTGTTTGTTTTGGGAAAGTGCTAAAATTTATGCAGTTACGTTATTCCTTTTTCCGAAGTCCAGTGCAATAAAAAGGCATAAAAGGATAAAAAACGCATAACACTAGTCTGAAAAGGCAAAATTCATAAGTCAATGTCAGAAAAGTATATGGATAATATTAATAATAACATACATTTCATGAAACTAGGTTTGGCATGATTCCAGTGTTTCAGAAAATGAAAATCTAATATTTAATAAAAATCATTAAAATTTCCATAAATCTTTCAGATAATTACGTTCAATCTTGACATTAATAAATATGTATGCATTTATTTAGCCAACTGAAATCCTATAAAAATATTATTAAGTAGCAAACATTACCCAATTCCAATTTAATATATGGTTAATTACTTAGAAAGATGTAGGTCTTGATCCTAACAAACTTCAAATTTTTAATGATACAAGTATGATTTGTGCAAAGTATTTGTTCAACAATGTAAAAGCAAAAGTAAAGTTGTAACTGAGTTCACTAGTGGAATATATGCTCTCTAACACATTAGGTAAAAATTAAATGAAAGATTGATGTAATGATACCTATAAACTTAAAAGGAAGAAAAAACTCTCAACAATAAGCAAATGCAATTGGTTTGATTAATTTTTTCTTGCTTGCTTTTCTTTTTCTTGATTTGTGACAGCAAAATGCCGACATTTTATAACATAAGTATATTTATTTCTACAAATATTTCAATTAAAATTATATACTTAAATTAAACACGGATTAAAACAATAGTTAAAACTAAGAGAAGTACAAGACTGTTTACCTAGATGGTTTTGCCCTGGACTCCATGTATCATATTTATCATATTTTTCAAATCAATTTCCCCTCAATTGTTTGAAATGTAGCCTTCATTTTTGCATTCTATTATCATTCAATATAAGTTTTCCAAAATACCTAAAAAGACTGACAGTGCATAATAGAAAGAAAATTTCTAGAATATATGTGGGAAACATTTGTGGCCAGAGAAAGAGTTACTACCTGGACTCTATTATTTATTATACCACAGTGTGTGAATTTGTATACCATATGATTTATTTCTGAATTTAATTTATCTTCTTCATAAATTGGGCAACCTGTCTGGGCTTTGTCACAATATGGTTGCAAGTTCAAACCACTAAATGTCTATTGCTTTATTAACTATAGAAAAATTAATGCCTGGTATTATTCTCAAAATAATACTGTTACCAAATTATGCTTCTAACAGTTGTTAAGAACATTGTCCAATAACTTTGACTCATATAGAAAAGGAAATTTCAACAGCTTAAAATTATGTTTTGTAAATCAAGGATTTACCATCCAATAAGGATAATTTTCAAGAGTAATGTAAAGGTAGATAGATCAATAAAATCAGTAACCTGAAAAATCAACTGTAACCCAGATATTTATTTGTAGTGACTTTGTTGAAATAGATGCTTGAGAAAAGGAAGATGAATAGATTGAAATGGAATAGGTCCAAGAAAATCACATTGTTAAAGCTAATCCATTTCTGCAGTTGGAAACTTATTGTGTGTAAGGCCTTTTGATTAGAATACTTAATTTAAGGGTTTGTTGATCAGGTTATTTCACTAAGGTCTTGCCAAGTTGGGTCTTAATCATCATACTGGAGTCCTTTATAAGAGAATGAAATTCAGAGAGAAAATGATGAAAAGTGATTCAGCTAAAATAATGAAACCTGGAAAGAAGGGAGAGACAAGCAGTCACCTCCATTTGCCTTGCCATGTGAAAGACATATCCAGGATCACCAGTAGTCAATCTTCAGGGAGAAAGTATTGCCTGATGATTACATAATTTGGACATTTTCGTGGACTCAATCTGAAGACTTATAAGCTAATAAATCCTCATTGTAAAATTCAACCCATTTCTGGTATATCACTTTAGGAATATTTATCAGTCTAAAACAGATTTTGGTGCATGGATTGTGTTGCTGCTATTGCATATACAAAAAATGTTAAGAGCGTTTTAAACTGGGTTAATGACAATAAAAAATAAATAAAACACAAAACACCTGAAATTTCAGAAAAAAAGAAGGAGCTAAATAAATGCCTTGCATTTTCAAATAAATAAATAAATAAATAAATAAAATGAGTTAATGACTAGAGACTGGAAGAAGTGTGAGGTGGTTGATAGAAAAGTTCTAGATTGCTTTGAAGAGACTGTTGGTACAAATATGGATGCTAAAGTTCCTTCTAAGAGGACTTAGAAATGATAAATGGTTCACCATAAAATGGAATTAAGGTGATTCTTGCTTTGATGAAGCAGAGATCATGGCAAAATTCTGTTCTGAAGACAGAATTTAAAAGTGACAAGCCTGGATATTTCGCTGAAGAGATTTCAAATCTAAATGTGAACAGTGAAGCCTGGTTTTACTTGCAGCTTATGGTAAAATGTAAGAGGAATGGATAAGGAGAAATGAACTCCTGGGCACATAGAAATGATAAATTGATGATTTGGGAAATTCTGATCTCCCAGAAAATGAGTTCCCAGAGAACAGTGTCTCATGTGAGGTTTTAACTGAACATGGAACTAGTCAGCAATTTCAGTGCAGGTCACTTATCCAGAAAGTATTTGTGGAAAATTCTCTTGTTTGATCATTAGGAACCATGTGTGCTACATGCAATTGACCCCTTTTTGCAAGATCTGTATGATTGAACCACTGCCAGCCTGGAGTAAAAGGGACAGATTGAAGGAAAAATGACTTAATAGGCAGAACCATGAAAGCTGAGGTCTGAATGGAAGACGTCTCAGGCCAAGGTAGAGGACCCACCTTGTACATGGAAAGGGTGACTATGTCTCAGAACTTGGAGAGGCCCTACTTTCTACCCCATTGTTCAGGAAGAGTGTTATCACCCAATGCTCTCAGATTCCTGGGGGTTGTGGAGGAGCTGGCAGTCACGGAGATGTTTTAGGAGGGTGGAGCCAGCATTTGGCTGTTACCCCTATCTTTGATGAAGGCAGGTCATTAACCCAATGCTTGGAGATATTAGAGCCTTTCCCCAGTGTTTGGGGAGAGCAAACCTGCTGTGAAAGCCCTCCTTCAAGGCCAGAGGACAAAGTGTAATTCTATAGATGACTTTTCAACCTTTAAATATAAAGAAGTAATCTCTTCAGGGTCTCAGAATTGTTTGGAGATCGTGATTTCTGTTTTCCTTCCAATTTCTCCCTATGGCAATGGGAAACTTTATCTTATGAATGTTCCTTCTTTGTATATTAGAACAGATAAATTTTCTAAGTTTCAGAGGTCCAAAGTCTAAGGGGAATATTGATCCAAACAAATGACACCCATAGTCAATTTTGATGACACTTTGTCTTTGTTACCAAAATGATTTAACATTTTAGGGTATTGTGATGGAATGCATGCATTATGCATTTGGAAAGAGCATGTCTTTCTGTTGCCCAGAGGGTGAAGTGATGTTTTGAAACTGAATAGACCCCAGAGAATCACATTGTTAAAGCTAATCCATTCCTGTGAGTGTAAACCTATTGTAAACATGGTCTTTTGATTAGGTTACTTTAGTTAAGGTCCTTTTGATCAGGTTACTTCAAGAAGACATTGTCCAGGGTGGTTTATATTCTCTTTCTGGAGTCATTTATAGGAGAATGAAATACAGAGTGAAAGAGAGAAAGCCTTGGAAGCCAGAAACTGAAAAGAACTAAATCGAAAGATAAGGGAGAGACAAGCATTTGACATCATATGCCTTGCTGTATGCCAGAGGAGTCCAGGATTTCTGACAACTGGTCTTCAGAGAGAATGCATTGCCTGAGGATGCCTTGATTTGGACATTTTCATGGTGTCAGATCTGTATTCTTGCAAAGTAACAATTCAACATTGTAAAAGCCAACCCATTTCTGGCACAATACCTTTGGCAACTTTAGCAAAATTAAATGGTAAGAGAAGAGAAGAGAAGAGAAGAGAAGAGAAGAGAAGAGTGAATAAACATTTCCTCTCATATGCATATCAGGTTTGGAAAAGAGAATTCATTAAGTGAAAAATAAGAGAAATTTCAGAGGAAAACATCCTTCAAGTATACCAAAACTTTTATCCTCTTAGCAATCAATTTCTTTCTCCATGTGACTGCATATTCACAGTTATATAGATTTTGTCCCAAATGTGCATAAGAAGTCTAGTTACCAATATGTCTTTACCATACACAAAACTATACATTAAAATTTTGTTCACAAAATTAACTTATTATAATATCTTATAGTTCAAAATAATAATGATAACTATTTGATGAGCAATTATTGAATACCCAAAGTTCATATGTCATTTATTCATGACCATAATGCACATTTTGAAATGATTTTTATTGTCCTGTTATGCAGATAAGATCACCGAGATTTCTAGAGGTTAGAAACTAGCTCAAATATCCAGGAAGCACTGAAAGAGGACCACTGAGTCTTTTGTAACTGAAAAAAAGGAAAGGTATTTTTAAAGTTAGTACATTATCCCAGGCTTTGAAATTTAAGCTAACATTGGGTAAATGAAGGATTCTAGCACTTTAGAATGAATGATATCAAAACACAATGTTTGAATGCTCTTAACTTTGAGATAACAGCTGATATTGACTAGACTGAATTCACGTTAACTTGTTTTAGCTGCTTATATATATGACCATCCTCCCTCCACAAACACACACACCAAGATTCTTATAAATATATTCAGGGGCCTCATCTACAACACCAATTCCTAAATTCATATTGTTCTATCGAGGGTTGGTTTTTCTTCTTATCATTCTTCTTTTCCAGAATCCCCTTCCAATATCTTTTGCTGCTTGTGTTACATGGCTTTATTTCCAAAAATGAGATTACATTGTAATCTTTCAAAAAAAGTAACGTGTCAAATTTGCAGTGTCTAGCGAAAGTTTAAATGCATTCCTGAAGAAATAAACTTGATGATAAGCATTAGATTCCTTTATAAATTTCAAATTCCCAAAACAGCCAGAGAAGCATTAACAGGATCAGTTTTTGGGGTTTTGTGGTTTTTGTGTTTTTTATTTGTTTTATTTTATTTTGTTTATTTGAGGCAACAGGGCCAGGTATTTATCTTGGGACCTCTTATGTGGAAAGCCAGTGCTCAACCACTCAGAACATCCACTCTCATCAAATATATGCATTTTTAATAACTGTATTGAATTTTCCTTTCAAACACAAAAGCAATGTACATAATTAATATACACAAAGTGAAAAGTTTGGACACAAGTCCATACATGTAAAACTATCATCACAATGAAGAAAATGAACAGATACTTCACCCCCAAAATTTTCCAAACTCTTCATTTTGTAATTCTAGTTTCCTGCCTATTTTAGCTCCCTATCTTTCCTTTCTGCTAAAATAAATACCATACAATGAGTTGGTTTAGCCACAAGAACTTATAGGCTCAATGCTTCAGAGTCTAGAAGACTTCCTTTCTCTAGGAGATGGCATGTTTTGTCTGATCACCAATCTTTGAAACTCCTTGGATTTTCCATATCAGTTATTGCAGATGGCAGTGTTTTCCTTCTCTTCTGAGTTCCATTGACTTCAAGCTACTAAATTCTCTCTTGGTTTCTCTTTCTTTGTCCAAATTCCTTTCTTCTAAGGATTTGAACCATATTGGATTTAGGTCCACCCCATTAAATTTGGGCACACTTTAACATCTTCTATGGTCTTATTTTCAAATGGATTCACACCCATAGGATGAAGTGTTGGGACCTTAACATTCTTTTTTGGGGACCATGATTGAAACCCCAATACTACCTCTCTGCCAATACCCAGAAAACCTTGATCTGATTTCTTGCATGTTGGATTAATTTTCATTATATAGAGTTTTAGTAAATGATTTGCATATTTTGAAATACTGAATGTTGAATATTTGGATTTTTTCACTCAAATGACATATTCTGAGATTCATTCATATCATGCACATATTAACAGTTCTTTCCTTTTCTTTGCAGAAGAATATTCCAAAGTTTCAATATTCTACAATTTTTTTCAACCAGTCATCAATGATGGACATTTTGTTGTGTCTGTTTTTGGCTGTTACTAATAAAGCTGCTTTAATAAATCTTTTATGTACAAACCTTTATATGGACAAATGGTTTCATCAACTTGGGTAAATCCACAGAAGCGGAATCGCTGGTCATTGGGAAAATTTATATTTAATATTTTTAAGAAATTTGAAAATTTTTTCAAGAGTGTTTGTGCCATTTTGCATCTCCTACAGCACTGCAGCACTGCATGAAAGTCCTGTGGTACCATATATTCACCAGCAATTGATGGGGTCAGTATTTAATTTTAGCTATTTGAGTGAGTATGTAGCAGTATCTTTGTGCTTTTTAAAATATATATATATTTATTTTTTTAAAGATACTTAGATTACATAAATGTTACATTGAAAAATAAAGGTGATTCCCATATGTCCCATTCCCTACACCTCCCATATTAACAACATCCTTCATTAGTGTGGTACATTGACTACAATTGATGAATGCATTTTGGAACAATTGCCACTAAGCATGGATTATAGCTTACATTGTAGGTTACACTCTTTCCCACCCAATTTTGTATGGTTATGGGAAGATTCATAATGGCCTGTATCTCATTGCATTGTGACTCTAGTACCTTTGTGCTTTTAATATCTTTTCATCTAATGATTAATGACATCTAACTTCTTTTCATGTAGTAATTTTTAATGCATCTATCTTAGTTGATAAAATATTTGTTCAAAGCATTGTTAACTTTTTATTGGGCTGTAAAATTTATGGAATTTTGAGATACTATTATATGTTCTGAAGAGTAATTCTTTAATAATTATATGTTACAAATATTTATTCCCAAGTGCAACTTGATATTCATTGTATTAACATCAAATTCATACTGCACAGCTTTTCATTTTGATAAAGTTCAGTTTATCATTTACACTGTTGTTTAAGGATCACATTCTCATATCATATCTAACAATTCTTTACAAGTGGAAAGCCAAGGAGATTTCCCCCATATTTTATTCTGTATATTTTATGATTTATATTTTGTGTATATTTTTATGATCCATTTTGAATGAATTTTTGTATAAAGAATGATGTATATGTAAGTTTAAGAGGACACTCACCATCTCTCTTGCAAAAGACAGCTGAGTGGGGACATGATCCTGCCCAATTGAGCTGATCTTGGAGACCATGTAGCAGGAGACTTTGTGGCATTGATCTGGAGGGAGCTGGACAAGGAGATAGATTGCTCAAGATAAAAGAGTGAGTATTTAGCCCCTTTCCTGGAAAAGATGTATGGCAAAGGCCCACTTTCAAGGCAGGGGGCCAGGGTGACTTCCTACTCCCCCCAGCCACCCAGCAAGAAGGAGGATTCTCCAAGAGTGGAAGAGTTCTGGCAAAGCATGGACAAGGGTTTCCTTTCTGTGGGTTTGGTTGCCTGGACCCCCTTAGAGCTTTGGGGAACACACCAGCTGACTCAAAGCGGCACCAGGCTCAAGGAAGAGGTTAATCTGCTGAGGAAGCCTGATTTACCTAACTGCCCTGGGACACAGAGGGTTTGCTTGAGAAAGGGTAGAGTCAGCCAATTTAGTGGTTCCACACAGAAGACTATCAGAATTTCAACTCCTCTAAGGAAGTCAGGCAGTGGGAAGCACTTAATAAGTTTTCAAGAGCCTATTTAGGGTCCCTAGGGACGAGGGGTGGGTCTAGAAGGGGCCTGAAAATCATTTTGGTGCTGTGTTCTCAGTCATCAGGGTCACATTCTAATTTTCAAAGGAAACTCAACCTGACCAGGAGAGGCGATAGGGGATCTGCTCATACAGCCTGGTGAATACTGCTGCCATAGGAGAGTAAAACCTGCCTGAGAGTAAGTGACTGAATAGCTTTCTGAAGAGCTAACTGATGCAATTAAAAAGGTAGCTCAGTGGAGGAATTTCTGCCTTGAATATATGAGACCACTAGTATGATTCCAAACTGCTCAAAGAATAGTGATCCACCAGGATATCTAACATCCAGCTGACACCATAGGACAGGGAAAACATAGGCATTATTTTTGTACTAGCTTCTTTTGGGTCCCTTATTTTTACAAAAAAAATTTGTTATTTAAAAAAAAATTAACTTAGTTTACTCACTAAAACCCACCTCAAAAACAGCAAAGAATGCCTGCAGGGTAATTGAATGATGAACACAGGCAGCCTGAGAGTCTCCACAATGGCCTAATAAGGAAAGCTCTCCTTCCTTAGCTTTGTTTGACTGCTTGCTTGTGTGCTTATTTGGGGTATTTGTTTTTGTTTTTGTTTTTTTTTTCTTGTTTTTCTTTCCTTCCCATGCCTTTTTAGTTTTAAATAAAGTGCTGCTAGCTTGTTTCTTCTTTGCTATGCTGCTTATTCTTTGATTTCCAATGTTCTGTGTATACTGATTTTGTCTATCAACGCAATCTGTTTTCATCTTCTGCTTTCTATTGTGATTCTTACATTCCACCTTTTTTCAGTAGTCCTCAACTTTACTAGTTTCAATTTCTATCTTGTCTATTCTGTTTCCTTTTTTTAATTAACTTTTTTCTTTCTGTCCTTTCTTTTCTCTTTCTCTCTCTCCTCATCATTCTAGCTTTTGAAAACATTCTATTTATTTTTCTTTAATCAGTTTTCCATTTCATTGTAAGTATTCCACTTTTTTATTCCTATTAATCTACACAGTTTACATGAGTTAAATATTCATTATACTAAGTCTTCTATGGCCCCTATTATTTTATTATTATTATTTTTTTATCTTTTTCTTTTTCTTACCTCTTTCAATTTCACTGGCCCTAATCTTTTTCCTTCAATGGAACATAGAAAACAGTGAGGAAATAGAACAAGAAGAACAAAGTGCCAAAGGGAAAACTTAACACACACACAAAATCAGCAGCTGAACCAATTCTAGAGCAGAGAGAGGCCAATCAACTGAATAAACCCTTCAAGATAAATGATGACCAGAGGGCAACAAAAAATTACAAACCATACTAAGAAACAGGAAAATAAGGACCAGTCCAATGAACAAACCAAAAACCAGGAAGAGATGCAGAATTTTGAACAAATAATCCAAGCTGTCTATACAAATATCATGACTCACTTAATGAAGTGAAGAATGAGATTAAGGATATTAAGAAGACACTGGGAGAACATGTTGAAGAAACTGTAAACATATATAAAAAGATAACAGATATGATGATGAATGGCACAATCCAAGAAATGAAGGAAACACTGGAATCACATAACAGCAGATTTGAACAGGCAGAAGAAAGAATTAGTGATGTGGAAGACAGTACATCTGAAATCAAACAGTTAGTAGAACAGATAGATAGAAAAAATCCAGCAGCGACTTAGGGATTTAAATGACAACACAAAACACACAAACCTATGCATTATAAGCATCCCAGAGTGAGAGGAGAAGGAAAAGGGACCAGAAGGAGTGTTGAAGGAAATAATGGCTGACAACTCCCAACCCTATTGAGGGTGATGGATGTACATGTCTAGGAAGCACAGTGCACCCCAAACAGTATAAATCCTAACAGGCCAAATCCAAGACGTATAATTGTCAAAATGTCAATGCTCAAGACAAAGAAAAAATATCCAGGGCAGCAAGAGAAAAGGAAACCATCACATACAAGGAAAGCTCAATAAATATAAGTGCTGATTTCTCATCTTAAACCATGGAGGCAAGAAAACAGTCATATGACATAGGCAAGGTACTCAGAAAAGTACTCCCAGCCATGAATTCTCCATACAGCAAATCTGGCATTCAGAAATGATGGAGAGAACAAAGCAGTCACAGACAAACAGAAATTAAGAGAGTATGTCAATTAGAAACCTGCCCTTCAAGAAATACTAAAGAAAGTTCTACAGGTTGAAAAGAAAAAAACAGGATAGAGAGAGTTGGAGGAGAGTGTAAAAACAACTAAAAAGACAAAAAATAGAAATTAAAACAACATGACATAAATAAACTCAAAGAAAATATGGCTGATGTAAGAAATTACTTGAGAGCACTAACACTGAATGTTAATGGATTACACTTAACACTCAAGAGGCACAGATTGGCAGAGTGGATAATGAAATGTGACCCATCTATATGTTGTCTACAAGAAACCCAGCTTGGAAACAAGGAATCAAGGAGGTAGAAAGACAAAGCATGGAAAACAATTTTACAAGCAAACAACAACCAAAAAGGGGTAGAGTAGCTATACTGATATTGGACATAATAGACTTTAAATGCAAAACCATTGTAAGATACAAAGATGGACACTAAATATTAGAAAAAGTGGTAATATTTTACAATGTTTACAATAAAAAACATTTATGTACCTAATTAGGGTACCCCAAAATACATGAGGCCAACACTGGAAATCCTAAGTGGAGAAATAGATGCCTCTACAGTTATAGTGGGGGCATTAATACACCATTATCACCATTAGAAAGAACATCTCAGCAGAGAATCAATAAAGAAACAAAAACCTTGAATAATACATTAGAGATTCTGGACTTACTAGATATCTACAGAACATTACACCCAAATTCAGCAGGATTTACATTCTTCTTGAGTGCATATCGTTCATACCCCAAGATAGATCACATGATAGGCCACAGAACAACTCTCAATGAATTCAGAAAAATTGAGACACTACAAAGTAGTTTCTCTGACCACAATGGAATGAAATTGGAAATCAGTTAGGGCCAGAGAACCAGAGTATACAAAGATGGAAGTGAAAGAAGACACTCTTAGAAAAAAAGTGGGTCAAGGAGGAAATTTCAAAAGAAATCAGCAACTACCTTGAAATGAAGGAAACCGACAACAAAATATATCAAAGAGTATGGGATGCAGACAAAGCTGTACTAAGAAGAAAATTCATAGTAATTGGAAAAACAACAAAAAACTAACCCCAAAGGAAGTAGAGAGAAGGAAATAGCAAAAATTAGAGCAGAACTATATGAAATAGAATATAAGAGAGCACTAGAAAACATAAACATAACCAAAAGCTGTTTCTTCAAGAAGATCAATAAAATTTACAAACCCCTAACCAGACTAACAAAGAAAAATAGAGAGGAGATGCAAATGCACAAGAGAAGAAATGAGGAAGGGGATATCATCACTGACCCACAGAAATAAAGAGTATCCTAAGCGGATACTTTGAAAAATATATGCCAACAAGAATGATAATTTAGAGGAAGTGGACAAATTCCTAGAAACTCACATGCAGCGTAAGCAGATGAAAGAAGAAATTGATGAACTCAACAGTCAATTACAAATAAAGAGATAGACTTAGTCATCAAAAACCTCACAACTAAGAAGAGCCGGGTACCAGACAGCTTCATAGGCAAATTCTACCATACATTCTGGAAGGAGATAACACCAATCCTGCTTAAGCTCTTCCAAAAAATAGAATTAGAAGGAACATTGCTTAACTCATTCTATGATGGCAACATTACCCAAAGCCAAAGAAAGATGCCACAAGAAATTAAAATTATAGACCAATCTCTTTAATGAACCCAGATACTAAAATCCTTAACAAAATACTTGCTAAATACATTCAACAACATGTCAAAGGAATTATACACCATGACCAAGTGGGTTTCATCCCGGGTATGCAAGGATGGTTCAGCATAAGAAAATCAATCAATGTAATATTCCACATAAACAGATAGAAAAAAAAAATTACACGATAATCTCCATAGATGTAGAAAAAGCACTTGACAAAATACAGCACTCCTTCCTGATAAAAACACTGCAAAAGACAGGAATAGAAGGAAACTTTCTGAGCATGATAAAGAGTGTATATGTAAAACCCACAGCTAACATCATCTTCAATGGTGAAATCCTAAAAGCTTTCCCTCTTAGATCAGGAACAACATAAGGATGCCCACTGTCACTGCTCCTGCTTAACATTGTCTTACAAGTACTGGCTCAAGCACTGAGGCATGAAAAGCATATTAAAGGCATCAAAATTAGAAAGGTAGAAGAAAAAAATTCCCTATTTGCAGATGACATGATTTTATACATAGAAAATTCTGAGAAATATACAACAAAGTTTCTAGAACTTATTAAAGATTTCATTAAAGTCGTGGGCATTATGATCAAAGCTCAAAAATCTGTAGCATTTCTGTACACCAATAATGAACAATCTTAGGAGGAAGTCAAGAAAAATAAACCATTTTTACAATAATAACTAAAAGATTGAAATACCTAAGAATAAATTTAACTAAAGATGTAAAGGAGTTATATCCAGAAAACTACACAACAGTGTTAAAGGAAATCAAAGAAGACTTAAATAAATGGAAGAATATTCCCTGTCCATGGACAGGAAGACTAAAGATCATCAAGGTGTCTATCATACCCAAACTAATTTACAGATTTAATGCAATCCCAATAATGATGAACACTGTATTATTTCATGAATTAGAAAAACTAACTACAAAATTTATTCGGATGGGTAAGAGGCCCTGAATCACCAAAGAGATTGTGAAAAAGAAAAATGAATTTGAAGGTTTCACACTACCTGACTTTAAAACATACTACAAAGCTACAGTGGTCAAAACTGCATGGTATTCACACAAGGATAGACATACTGACCAATGGAACTGAATTGAGAGTTCTGATACAGATCCTTGCATATATAGTCATCTGAAAATTGATAAGGCCAACAAGCACACTCAATTGGGAGAAAATAACCTCTTCAAGAAATGGTGCTTGGAGAAATGGATATCTATATTCAAAAGAATGAAAGGGGAACATCATCTCACAGCTTATACAAAAATCAACTCAAGATGATTCAAAGATTTAAATATAAGAGCCAAAACCATAAAGATCTTGTAAGATAGTATAGAGAAGTATCTACAAGACCTGGTAATAGGAAATGGTTTCATTAACTGCACACCCAAAGCATGAGCATCAAAAGAAAAAATAGATAAATGGGATCTCCTCAAAATTAAAATCTATTGCACCTCAAAGGACACTGTCAAGAAAGTGAAAAAGGGGCCTACACAATGGGAGAAAGTATTTGGCAACCATATATCTGATAAGAGCCTAATATTCTGCATATATATAGAAACCCTACACTTCAAAAATGAAAAGAAACAACCTTCTTAAAAATGGGCAAGTGATCCTGAAATGACACCTCTCCAAGGAAGAAATACAAATGACTAAAAAGCACATGAAAGGATGCTCAACATTGCAAGCTATTAGGAAATACAAATCAAAACTACAATGAGATGCCATTTTACACCCATTAGAATGATGGCTATTAAAAAAACAGAAGACTATAAATGTTGGAAAGGATGTAGAGGAATGGGAACACTCATCCCCTGCTGGTGGGATTTTAGAATGATCCAGCCACTATGAAGGACAGTTTTGCAGTTCCTCAGAAAACCAACTATAGAACTTCTATATGATTCAGCTATTCCACTCCTGGGTATATATCCTGAAGAGTTGAAAGCAAAGACATGAACAGATACATGAACACCATTGTTCAGAGAGGCATTGTTCACCATTGCCAAAAGTTGGAATCAACCCAGGTGCTCATCAACAGATGAACGGATAAAGAAAATATGGTACATACATACAATGTAATATTACTCAGGTGTAAGAAGGAACAAAGTGATAACACACCGGATAACATGGATGAATGTTGAAGACCTTAGGTTGAGTGAATTAAGCCAGGCATTGAAGGATGAACAGTACATGATCTCACTGATATGAATGAAGGAAATTGAACAATCTCAGAGAGCTATTGTCTATAAGATAGGTTTACAAGAAATAGAAAGACAAGATAAGTTTGTGAGTCATCACCCATACGGATGTAATCTATGGTAAAGTGATAAAGTGTAGTAGTGTATTGAAAGTATATGAAAGGAAGGCAGTGATATTATTGGGTGGGGTAGTGCAGGGTTGACAGGTGGATAGATTGGGAAGGGTGGGTTAGAAGGTCCAAGATACTCGAGGGGAGGGTTGTGAGAGAGACCAGGTGAACACTGGGGATTTGTGAGTATGAGGTTGAAAGGACAGAGGTGGGAATGCTCTTATGACAGTATGAGAAGTAAGGGTCACTGGTTTAGGGTGTTGTTTGGGGAGGGCATTCAGGACAGGGTGCAGGGTTCTAGGGAGTGTGTGAGTGTTCATTCTATCATAATGTGCTGTATCAGTGGGTGGAGACCCACATAATGATCAGAAAGGTGTTGGATTCCCATCTTTGGGAGGACCGATTTGTTCAGAAATGACAAGAGGGAGACTCTGAAGAGCAAGGGCAGTTGCTAATAGGGGATGAGAAACCAGTGTGTCAAGAACTCTTGTTGCATGTAACTAAGAATCTTCTCATCCAATTAGTCAAGCCAGGGGGTCATCATGTGCCTCAGGGGGATGGGGTGGGAGGAATAGAATAGATCAAATAGGGTGTATTTAGTTGTCAGATAACATGTTCTTCATTACCATACAGTGATTGACACAGGACATGGTGAATATGGTAAAATTTATAAAAGTTTACTATCTAAATGTAAACCATAGTGTAAACCATTGACAATGTTTAGGAGCTGTGTTTCACTATTTGAAGATCAGTTATAAAAATGCTAACATCCACTTGTAAAAAGGTAATAATATGGGGGGCAGGATTTCGGATATATGAGAATCTCCTGTATTCTGTGTGTGACTTTGCTGTGACCAAAAACTTCTTTGAAAACCAAATAAAAAATAGTGAGACACTGGGAATGAGAGCGGAAAGTTGCCACAA
>JAQZBX010030427.1:0-20358 GCA_029593785.1 Cabassous unicinctus | reverse complement strand
GCCCGCCTCTGCTCAGAACCCTTCCATGGCTCCCTAGAACCTTCCAGAGAAAGATCAAGCCCTCACCTTGGACCCCGGGCCCTGCAGACTCATCTCAGGCAGCCAGATCATAAACAAATCAACAAATCAAATAAAGAGCGTGAGAGATGAAAATAAGCTTTGCTGGGAAAAATAAAGCATGTGAGGAGAAAGCGATTCTGGGCTGGGGGGATTTGAATTTGAAATATTCTGATCAGGAACTGTTTCATTGAGAAGACAAAGTTTGAGCCAAGACCCGAAGGAGGTGGGAGAGTGAGCAATGAGGCTATCTTGGGGAAGAGCCTTCCAGGCAGAGAATAGCCAGTGCAAAGGCCCTGAGGTGGGAGTATGCCTGTCTTGTCTGGGCAAAAGCAAGACCAGCTTGGTTGAAGCAGAGGGAATAAGGGGAGAGGGGGAGGGTGCAGGCTGCATAGGGCATCCGGAGGGCATTGTGATGACCTCAAAGGCATCCTGCTGAAGGAGGCTGCCTCAGGGCCTTTAGGTTTGCTTGTCCCTCTGCCTGGAATGTTCTTCCTCTTTGCCTAATTTCCTCATCCTTTAGATCTCAGCTCAAACATTACCCTTTCCAGGAAGCCTTGGAGAGGAGTACCTTCCCTCTGCTTGCCCAGATGGGATCAGGTTCCCTCCCTTCTGTGGCTCGTGGCTCAGAGCACCTAGTGCAGTCCATAATTACATGTGTTTGGGCTGTAGTTTGACTGCTGGCGTCTCCCTCTGACGTGAGCCCCGTAAGGGCAGGGTTTGGGGCTCTGCTCCACTGCATGAGGCTGGGCTGTGGCTGGGCATAGAGGATGCCACTGGTACAGACTTGTCAATGAATGAGGGAAGGACGCTGTCAATTTTTTATCACTCGCGCTGTGCCAGACTTTGTGCTGAGTCCTTTGTATGCATGATCTAATTGGCCCCGACTGAGATGTCAGCTTCACAAGGGTAGGTTGGTTTTGTCTGTCCTGCTGGCTGCTATGTCCCCAGCACCTGGCACTGTGCCTGACACACAGTAGGTGCCCCAGTAAACATCGGTTGAATGAGGTGGGTGTGAGTGTCCCCCTCTTTCAGACAACAGCGCTCACTGAGCGCTCACCGTGTACTAGATGTTCAAAGCACCTTACCTGGATTCACCCACTTAATCCCCACGACAGCCTTGTGAGGGTGGCCCTGTTGTTAGCCCATTTTACAGATGCGGTAACTAAGGCACAGGGAGGTGAAGTTGCAGGTCCCAGATCACTCAGCAAGTAAATGGCAGAGCCTGGATTCAAACTCTGACAGTGTCCGGCTCTCGAGCCAGGTTCTTGACCACTGCCCTAAACATTCTGGCGGCCTGAGGTTCCGAGAGCAGAACCAACCTGCCCGGGATTTCACTGCTGTTTGAGTCCAGGCCTGCCTGGCTCACTGCCTGCATGTTTAGCCCCCAGGAACGGAAGACAGGTTGGGCACATCCCCACCGGGTTATTTTCCATCCTCCCCACAGGTCTGGGCCGCTCGTTGCTTGCTTTCTACCCAAAGGAGGACAGCACCCAGCCCAGGAGCCACTCGCAGCCAGCGGCGGGCTTGGCCCAGGCCAACTGAGCCAGCCCCTCGCCCCACCTGTTCTTCCCCCAACTCCCCAGAAAGGACCTCAACCACACTCCAAGCCGGCAGCCAGCGCACAGGATGGGGGCACCAGAGGGGGTCTCCCTCTCTCCTCTGAGTACCCCTCGCCCACCTTGGGCCTACCTCAGCCCTCCACCCCTCTGACCCCCTACCTGGGGCTCTCTGGGGTGGTCTCAGTTACAGTGACCTCTGGGAGGGGGTCCCTGGCCCCCTTCTCCTTCTCTCAGGACATCTCTTGGGGTTCTCCATAGTTACCTCGCCATCCCTTTTTCAGATTCTCTTGGCTTTATTTGGGGGAATTAGGGGTGAGGGAGGTGGGGGGGTCAGATCTGTGTTTCTGGGCTCTACGGGGTATTGATAACCATAATCACCTTTCTTTCTCTTTGTCTTTCTTTGATGATTACTTTAATTTTTATTGTTTTCTTGCAATGGTTTTTAATTGCTATGAGTTGCCAGTGGCCATAAGAATGTGGGACCCTGATTGCCACCCCACACACTCCTCAGATGTTAGTGGCAGGGGCTCTAGGCCAGACCTCACCCCCAGCTACTGCCTCCCGCCTCTACTCTGCACTGCCCAGCCTTGCCGGACACTGACTTCATTTGTCATCTTCCTGTCACAGGTGCCCACTCCAGCTCCCTCTGTTTCTGGACCAACCCTTCTCTGGTTCTAGGCTGCACAACTTCCAACATGTCATGGTTTAGATCCAACATCCTCCAGATCCTTCTGAATTCAGACATCACTGTCACCAGCTTTTTCTCATTCAGGACCTCACAACCTCCAAGTCTGTCTGCTGTCAACCCTGTCTCCAAATTTGCTTGGCTCTAAGAGACCTCCAGCTCTCTCTTGCTCCAGAGCCTATGACCACCAGATTCCACTCGTGCTAGAGCTCATTCTCTAAGGTCCTCTGGTTCTAGACCTCTCCCTATAAATCCCTCTTGTTCTAGATCTCACACCCTCCAACCCCCTCAGGCTCCAGATCTTACAACCTCCAATCTCCTTGGTTCTGGAGTCCACAACCTCCAGCTTCCTATGGGCTCTGGAGTTCCCAATCTGTGATGCATTTGGTTTCACATCCAGATCTCCTAATTTTTGGATCATTTGAGTCTAAACCTCATGATGCCCAGCTCATTACTCTTCAATTCTCTATATTTAAGGCTTTGCCGAAAGAAGTAAAATAGGCTTTGTGTCTGGATCTTATAATCAGTTCTTCCAGAACCAGACACCATGCTCCACTTTTCTTTGGTTCTGGACTTCATAGCCTCCACCATTTACTAGTTATAGACTATATAACCTCTAGACCTTGCAACTTCCAGAGTCCTCCGATTCCAGATCTGAAAACCTCCCATTTCTCTGGTTCTAGAACTCAGCCTCATGTCTTCTGATTATAGACCTTATGAGTTCCCTTGGTTCTAGAACTCAAAATCTCCAACTCTCCCTCATTTGGTCTTATGACTCCAAATTACTCTGGGTCTAGAACTCTGCCTTCAAATGTTTTCTGATTCTAGACCTTATCTTATAAAATTCACTGGTTCTGGACCATGCAAGCTCTGGTTCCTTCTGATTTTGGATCTAAATTCCTCTGGTTCCAAATCTTACAACTCCTGATTCCCTGATTGCAGCCCCCACCCCCCTTCATCCTCCTAACTCGAGTCTGGGCTTTCCCACCCACTCACTGTTCCCCTCAGTTTCCATTCCAGATCCTTCTCCAGGGCACTCTGCTTATAGGCTTCATGCTCAAGCGTCTCCATTCGCAATCTCATATCCCTAAAAGTTTTCTGCCCTAGAAGCCCCTGCACTCCCCACCCCAGCCCTCGAGACATGCACTTGCCTTTTTCTTACCCCATCTGGGTCCCCTTAGGGGGTTTCACAATCCAGGAGACTTCTCCAGCTGCCCAGATCACGCACAGTCCTGCCTGCATATTGTGGGATGGGGAGAGGCTAGGACTCTTGAGCTCTCTGCCACCACCTACGTGTCCCCTTTGCCCCCAGCCCCCTTTCTATGATGGTGCTACTCTTGGTCTCCCACAGGAAAAGGCCCCCCTCTCTCACTGTACTTCACCCCCTTTTTGGAAGGCACTGCCCACTGTGTTTTGTCAGGGTGGCCTGTCCAGATTGGTGCTATGAGGAGAAGGGTCTGACCCCTCCCTCCCTCAGGGGGTGATCTGGGCCCTTCAGTGGAGGGAACTGTGCTGGACTGGGGGTGGGGAAGGGTCTGGACCAGCCACAGCTGGCTCTGAAACCCACTCATCTCCATCCTACCATAAAGACCTCGCCTTGATAGGCACCAGAGCTCTGTGTGTTGCCTCGTCTGTGGGGTTGCTTCAGGGGTGTGGGTGCAAAGGGTAACTCACTGTGGGCATCTGTGTGTGTCTGAATCTGTGTTCCTAGGGGGTCCCTGTAACATGTGTGTCTGGTGATGTTGTCGTATGTCTGTGTGACATAATTCTTTGAGCCTCTGTTGTGTGTGTTAATATCCTGGTGAGAGGCTTCTGCCTTACATGTGTTCCTGGTTACTTTGGTGTCTTGGTTTCTCAGCTGCTTTGACAAATACCACATAATGGGTTGGCTTAAACAATGGGGATTTGTCTCGTGGTTTGGAGCTGCTTCCTCCTGAGGCTGGCTGCGTCCTGGTAATCCTTGGGTTCCTGGGTTTTCCTGGCACATGGTGACAGCCTCTCCTTTCTCTTCTGGGTTCATCTGACTTTGTGCTTCCAGCTCCTCCCCACGGCTTTCTTTTTAATAAGGCCTCTAGTAATAGGGTTAAAACCCACCTTAACTGAAAATAACATCCAAAAGGTCCTGTTTACATGGGGTTCACACCCACAGAATGGGGTTAAGAAAATACGCCTCCCCCCCCCACCGCCAGGGTATATAATTCAACCTATCACATTTGGGTTTCTGTGTTTGTGGGTGTGAGATGTGATGTCTTTGTATCCGTGTGTCTGTGTGATGTGATTCTCTGTCCGTGTGTGTGGACAAGAAAGAGTGGTGTCTACAGAATCACGTGTGGGTTGTCACGTCTCTACACATTGCCCCTGTAAGTTCTGTCCTTTGTTCCACGTAGGAACAAAGCTTTGTCCTGAAGCTTTTTCAGGGTAGAAAACCACTTTCCAGCCTTTGCACTTGCTGTTCCCTCTGCCTTAACTCCTTCTCTTCCCTTGGTTATCTCCTACTCATACTTCAGACCTTAGTCCACATATCCCCTCCTCCAGGAAGCCTTCCCTGCCTGCCCCAGCTGGGCAAGGTTCCTTTGGCTTCCCACAGGCACCTGTGGGCCATGCCTCATCCCCTATCACAGGACTAGGCACTCTGCCTCACTCTGAGTGTGAGTGAATATAAAACATACTGTGTCAGGCCCTCTGCCAAACGCTTTACTCATGGGATCTCACCGAACTGCTCCTAACCCTACACAAGTAGGTCCCATTTTACAGAAGATGATAACCATAGAGAGGGTGACCACTTGCCCAAGGTCACACGGCAGGAAAATGGCTGAACTGGCCTCAAATCCATTGTACCAGCCCCCTCTCCCTCACCCCACCAAAACAAACAGAAACCCCCCACAAAGCCCTACCACCCACTAGGCAGGTCCTGGAGCCAAGGCAGTAGAGTAGGAATTAAGGGCTCAAGAATCAGATGAGACAGAACAAATCCTGCTTCTGCCGCTTCCTAGCTGTGACCTTGGGCAAGTGCACTGACCTCTGAGAACCTCAGAAAAACGATACGAGTATCTACTTTTTACGATGGTGGGGGCCCGGGGGAGAGTTGGGGTCAGACTGACAGGGCTGGAAGGTTTGGGGGTGGAACACCTTGTGCTTCCTGAAGGGGAGCCAGAGCTAAGCCTTAAAGGACTTGATACTAAGGATTAGAGACCGGGGGCTTGGAAAGAAAGGACCAGAAAGGTGTGCACTGTTCGGATGGGATAGGATCTAGAGGTATTGCCCAAATCTAGACTATTGGGGGTTTCCTAGGACATCAGAGTTTGGGTTTTCTCCTAAGGGCACTGGGAAGCCGTGGAAGGCTAGGGATGGTGTGTGTAACATGAGCATATCATGTTTCAGAAAGTTGCCCCTAGCTGCCATGTGGAGGTAAGCTGGGGGGCTGAGTGCAAGCAGCAGAAGAGGCTGGAGCTGTGATCCAGGCAGGAGAAGAGGCAAAGCGACAAACAGGAGTCGTTCTGAAGATTCGGCAGGATTTGGGAAGCTGAATATAGAAGGAGAAAGGAAATAGTGCAACAGACTTCTGAGCCTTGCTCGGGGCTTGAGGATTCAGGGCGCCCTCAGTTAACAACTTAGAAACACGGGCCATCAGGGTTGGAACTCGATTTTGTCTGAGGAACCGCCCATTTTTTTCAGAGGTAACTGAGACCGTAGAGAGAATGGGAGGGTTCGTCCAAGGTCTCGCAGGTAAATGGCAATAGGGCCGGATGCCCAGCTCCAGCTCCACGTTGGCCCGCGGCACTTGCAACCCACTCATCAGCACGAGGGGAGGGCGGGGAAAATCCCACTTTAAGACCCCGGGAACTTTTTCGGCCTCGGAACACCGTATCTTCGGGAGCAGGAGAGAAGCTGGGCCTTTCTCCTCGCGCGCCCCCTTCTACCTTTCCCATTGGCTCATTCTAGGAAGGGCTGCCTGGGGACCCTCAGCTCACCTAATTCTCCGCGCGCGCTAAGGCGAGAGGGCTTTGCGCAGGCGCGCGCAGGGCGCCTAGGGGGCCCGCGCTTTACGACACTTGTGCGGCAGCGGCGGCGGCATCTCGGCGCTCCTTCGCGACGGTTCGGCCGGGTGCTGCTGGCGGCCGTTGCCAAGGTGGGGGTCGCTTTGCGGCATGGCGATGGCGGAGGGCGAGCGGACTGAGTGTGCTGAGCCCCCCCGGGACGAGCCCCCGGCTGATGGTGCTCTGAAGCGGGCAGAGGAGCTCAAGACGCAAGCCAACGATTACTTCAAAGGTGCGCCCGCCCCGGAGGGGGCGAGTGAGGGTGGAGAGCGGCCCAGGCCGAGGGACACCGGGCCCGCGCGGAACCATGGCAACGCGGAGCGGCAGCCGGGGCGCGGGGCAGGCGCTACCAAGTGGACAGGAGTGGGGAGACCCAGGATGGGAGCTACCAAAGGCGACGTAGGGGGCTTTTGAGGGAGAGGGTACTACCAAGATGTGGTGTACAGAACGGATGCTGCTAAATGGGGAAGGCTGAGGAGGGCGCTACCAAGTGTGGGGCGGAGGGGGACGAGAATGAGGCCGCTGCTAGATGGTGAGCCTCGGAGAAGTGCTACCTGGTGGTGACACCTGAAGAGGGCGCCACCAAGTGCTGACATGTGGCGGGGGAATGATGGCGCTACCGAGTGGAAAGAGCGGAGTGGGTGCCACTAGGGGGGTGGACAGGGTGGATAGTCCCAGTAGAGGAAGGAGGGGGGAGCGGGGCCCAAGGAAAAAGGGAGTTGGGTCCCCTGGGAGTATAAAGTGGGGGGACCCCAGGAATAGTATTGGGGTCTTCTCTTTCTTGGGAAAGATATGCGGGGACACCCATTCATTCATTAGTTGAACAAATATTTACTGAGCACCAGCTGTGTACCAAGGACTGTGCTGGGCTCTAGGGAAATATCCGCAAATGAGACAGATACAGGCTTGTCCTTTTACACCTTGGGATTTAACAGGAGAATCAGGCATTGAGTAAACATGCAAATCAATAAATGTTACAAGTTGTGATGAGTGCTTTGAAGAAAACCAACAGGGTGCGGAAGTAGAGAATAAGTGTTGGAGGCTACTTAGTTAGGATGGTCAGGGAAGGCCTTACCGAAGAGGAGGCATTTAAGTTGAAACCTGGAGAAGGAAAATTGGGGAGGAGTGTTCCAGGTGGGTCTTGCAGCATGTGCAAAGGCCCTGAGGTGAGAAAAGAAAGGAAACTGGTGTGGCTAGGGGGCTTTAACGAATTTAGGGGGGAGACGCTAAACAAGGTGAGATTAGGGGCCAGATCAGGCAGGATCTTATAAGTCATTGCAAAGGCTTGTTTGAGTTTTACTCAGATATCTAAGAGGAGATATGGAATAAGTAGATGGGCCAATCTGGAGCTCTTGGGGGAGGTCT
Source organism: Cabassous unicinctus (assembly GCA_029593785.1). NCBI lineage: Eukaryota > Metazoa > Chordata > Mammalia > Cingulata > Chlamyphoridae > Cabassous > Cabassous unicinctus. Next base: position 12,652 of record JAQZBX010030427.1, on the reverse strand, counting down.
GGACTGAAGAGGAATTTGGGCATGGAGAAGATAAAAACCAAATGAAAACAAAACCCAATGAACTGTGATATTTAGAATGAAAGAGAGGGAGACTGAGGAGGAGTTGGCCAGTAAGGCTGAAGGAAACCCAGGAAAGTGATATCAGGCAGGCTGGAAGAAGAGAAAGCTTCCTGAAGGAGGGACTGGTGCCCTAGGTTGTATGCTGCCCAGGCAAGGACCTAACCTTGACCATCAGCCTTGGCTCCATGGACTTTTGGTGGTGACCTTGACAAGGGCAGTTTCTGGGGAAGAGCAGGGTGGCAGCCAGCTAGGAGGGCACTGAAGAGTGAATGGGAGTTCAGACAGTGGAAGTGGAGACAGGAAATGTTGACAAGTGTTTCAAGTATTTTGGTTCTGAAGGGGAGTGGAGAAATGGGGGAGGGCTAGCAGGAGGACAAGGTGGGGTCAAGGGAGGCTGCTTTTTTTTTCTTTTTTTTTTTTAAGGATAGGAGACTGTGGTCCAGTAGAGGAAAAGGTGGCGGGAGGGAGATCCAGAGCTCTAGTGGAGGACTTGGCCTCTCATGGGAGCAGAAACAGATTCCAATTTTGTGGAGGTTTGGACAGGCTGGAGCAATGAATGGGAGGTGGGACTGATGAGAGATGGGGCTGGTTCCAGGGGTGGGGATGTCATCCTGAGGGCGGGGAGGAGCAGGGAAGGTTTTAAGCAGAGGAGCCATTTGGTCTGATGTAGCATTTGAAAAAGATCCCTTGGCTGCTGTGCAGAGAGTGGACACAAGGGCAAGACTGGAGACCAGGTGGGAGACTGGTGGGCAGGTGAGAGGTGGTGGTGTGCAGACCAGGGGGGAGCCAGAGACTTGCCCGAGTGTTTCAGAAGAAAGGAGAGTGGCGGCCTAGAGAGGGGGGGAGGGGCACTCCAGGCAGAAGGACCCAGGTGGCAAAAGCCCAAAGGTAAGTGGAGCCTGGCACCGGGAGGTGAGGGGAGCTGGAGTATAGGAGGCAGGAGTGGTTCCTGGTGAGGCTGCCAGGCCTTAGGGAGGAGCTCGAGCTTTCTGCTGAGGGCCTTGGGGAGCCATGGCAGGTGTCTGAGCAGAGGAAGGACAAGGTCAGGTTTGTGCTCTAGGAAGACCTCTCTAGCTCCTGTGTGGAAGGAGCAGGACTGGCCTCCAGGAAGGAGGCTGAGGCAGGAACCTGGGCAGGAGAGGCAGGAAGCCAGGGCAGGGCAGGGCCAAGGGAATGGAAGTGAGTGAGTGGATTTGAGAGCTGTGGAGGAGGCCTGTTTGACCAGACGTGGTGACAGCTGGGCTTTGGGGGTTGAGGGGTTGGGACCAGGCCCCGTCTTCCAACGGGTGGAAGGTGGACATGGGAAGAGGAGTGGGTATGGGGTTGATGCTGAAGTTACTTAGGAATTCTGGGAAACAGGCCATTGGGAGGGGCACCTTGCCCCCCCACCCCCAGGATCTGGGATCCAGCTGTCAGGAGCCCTGGGGCTGGGCAGGCAGCCAGAGGTACCTGGCATTGAGCTGGCATAGAGAACTCCCTTCTGTCTGGCAGGCAGTGGCAGGCACCATCTCCAGCCTCCGGGGCTGTGGGAATAACAATAAAGAGAATAATTACAGCTTGCTTTAATTGAGCCCCTGCAGTGGCCAGGTACACCACTCTGTTTAATCCTCCTCAGGGCGCTGGGAGGTAGGCAGGAGCAGCTCTGTTTGTTTCATAGAGGAAGTTGGGGCTCAGGGGCAAAACCACTTGCCCAAGGTCAGAGTGTGTGTGAGCAGCAGAGGCGGATATCCCCCTTCCTCACCACGTGCTTGGCTTCAGTGTTCAGAGTCCTTACCCAGAGCCATCCTGGGCGGGGAGAGGGGGGCTGGGCAAGGGCTCAGGGGACCCCCTCCCCTGTGGCTGAGTCACCTCTGAGCTCAGGCCCATCCCAGGCCCTGAGGGGTAGAGCCTAGGTCCTTAGCTCAGGTCCATGTGCTGTGACTCAACTTTGTTCCCTCTCTCTGGGCCTGGGTGGCCCCTTCTGTAAAATGGGGGTGGGGGGGGCTGTGCTTAGCCCCCAGGGAGGCCCCATGTAAGGCTTTACAGAGAAGTGGTGAGGAAGCACATCATGGTTAAGACATTCAGATCCTTTTCCTTCCTTTTACTTGCTATGCGGCCCGTGGGCCTACGTATTAACCTCTCTGTGCCTCAGTTTCCTCATCTCTAGGGTGGAAAACGTCACAAAGATTAAATGCATTCCTGTTTGTAAAGTGCCGAGAGCAGAGCCGGGCTAGACTGTAGTTCTCATCGGTAGAGGCAGGTAGCCCAGGGCCCTCCGGGCCTGTGTTAGGGTCAGCAGAGCCTGGGTTGGGCCCCGGGATGCCCAGCAGCCACTTGACCACGTCTCGAGTACTGGCCAGCTGCCTCCGGAATGCCGCTGGGAAGCCGAAAGGAATCCTCGAAGGCGCTGGCATTCCCAGGAGGGTCTGTCTGAGCTGGGCTGCCTGGTTCTGCCCCTTCTTGTTTCTGGGAAGTCCTGGACCCAGGCCTCCCTGGGCTCACAGTCCTAGGGGACACATATGTCTCTTAAAAAGTGATGACCCAGAGTAGGCAGGACTGGGCTAGGGGAGCCCAGGGAGGCATCTGACTTTGTCTGCAGGGGTCAGGGAGGGCTTCCTGGAGGAGGAGATGTCTGAGCCATTTGAACAATTGCCAGAGTTAGACTGGCCAGGAGGACTGTTGTTATATTGTTTCTGGCCACAGCCCCAGGATCTGGCTTCTCCCTTGTCTAGCATCGCCAGCCCTCCCCCAGCCCTCCCTTCCTCCCTCTCTCTCTCTCTCTCCCTCCCTATCTTCATGTATTCATCCAAGAGCCATTCATGGAGCCTGGACTGCCCTTCCATTCTCTTCTCACTCACTCTCTCATCCTCTAGGTCTCAGCTCCAGCGTCCCCTCTGGACTGTCCCAGCCCTGCCCTACCCTGGTCCTCAGAGCCTGCAGATGGATCTGCCTCTCCAGATCCATCCTGGGAACCCAGGGGGCAGGGCTGGGGCTCAAGGAAGCCCGACCAGTGAGTGAGGTGGGGAGAGCCTCACAGATGCTCTGAGAGCGCAGGGCGGGGCCAAGGAAGGGTGCTCCTCGGGGGAGGGACCTGGTGAGAGCGTGCACTTGAACATTCTGCTGCCCCCCGGGCCTGGGCCTCTGCACGGGCTCTTCCCTGGGCTCAGAGCTCTGCTGCTCGCTGAGCCGCGTCCACCAAGACTTGGCTCGGGTGATCCTCCTGTTTGGGGGAGCCTCATGACTGCCCCCACCCCCACTCCTCACATCTCTCCCCGCTGGATGCTTCACAGTCCAGAGCTGCCTCAGACGTGGCGCTGTCCCCAGCGCAGAGGCTCAGTGAGTGTGTGGCAGACGTGAATGAACAAATGAGTGAATGAGTATCCCCCAGAGAAAGGGTAAAAAGAGATGAAGGTGAGAGGCCTTTCGGCCTCTGCTAAACTTGCTCTTTCCCGATCCCAGCCCAGGGAGGCTGCGTAGGGGGTGAGGATGGCTGCTGGGAGACCAGGGAAGAAGCAGCGGCAGGGATGTGGGGGGTAGGAGGCTTGGCGTCTGGACTCAGGAAGGGAGGAAAGGACTTGAGAGACAGCCCTGGCCCTGCCTTCATGGGGCTTCACAGTCCAGGGAGGGGACAGGCCCTGGGTGGGCAGGGCCGGGCTGAGGGAGGCCGGAGGGGACCATCTGACTCAGCCTGGAGGGTCAGCAGGGGCTTCCTGGAGGAAGGGATGGCCAAGCTGGGAGCTGGGGGGCAAGGCGGCAGAGAGGGCCGGGCCCCAAGGAGGGGTGATGTGTGTGTGGAGCTGGATGTGGGAATGTAGGGCCAAGTGGCTCCAGACGATGCTGGAGAGAAACGTGCCTCCTCCTGCCCAGAAACGGAAGGGGCAGCTAGTGAGGAAGGGGCCTGGCTTGCCCCCGCTGGGGTCTGCCTCCCTCCCCAGCCCTGCCCGTGAGGCCCCGTGCCCCTGAGCACGCCCCTTCCACACTCCCCTCTGCCCCAGTAAGGTCGGGCCTCCTCCTGGGTGAGACATGGCAAAGGAGGCGCCTCACGGTCGAGACCACCTGCTCGTCATCCTCACCGTCCTCAGTCGCTCCCATCATGGCACAGCTGCCGAGTGCCGGGCCTTATTCCAGGTGTTGTGAGAGGACTCCCTGGTGCCTGCCCGGCGGGTGCCGATGGGGTGCGTGCCCTGAGCACTGGGCGTTCCCCGCACTGGGGCGACAGCGGCAGACAAGGCAGACGGGGCCCCTGTCCTCACGGTCCTTATGCTCCGACTATGAGTAAACAGAACAAAGGGCATCATGGGTTATCGACAACCATAGGTGCTTCGGGCACAGTCAAGCAGCAGTTAGGGTGGGAGTGCCCCTTGTAGGCAGAGTGGGGAGAGGAGGACTCTGAAACGGAAGCCCGCAGCCAGCGCGAGGCAGACCGGGACGGAGCCCAGGCCGCCTGCCCGCGTCTGTGCCCCCCTCCGCCCGGAGAATCCCTGGTGTTGGGGGTGAGAGCAGGAGCATTTGGGTCTTGCTCTTGATCAGAATCCCCGTCTGCCCCTGGCTGTGTGATCTCGAGCTTTCCCTCTCTGAGCCTCATCCCCGCAGCTGGAGAATGGAGCTGATGGGCCGGCAGAGGGACGCTGCCCCCAGAGCCCCACGTGCACCTTGGACATTGTGATCCCCCAGTTGGATAAGCCTCCAAGGCAGCTCACGCCTTGGTTCTAGGTCCGGCTCTGCCATGGACAGCCTGGAATTTGACCCTGAGCAGGATCTGCAGGTCTTGTCTGTAACGTGAGCACCTAGATGGTGCCTACACCAGATGTAAAGTGCAGGGCACGGGTGAAAGCTGACCTTTCCCCCTTGGCCCGATCTCACAGCCTGTCACTCCCCTGCTCAGAAAGTAAATGCTTGGACCCCACTGTGGCTGTGGAGCGCCATGGGGTCTGCTCCTGCTAGCCTCCCTGACCTCCTCACAAGCCACAGCGGCCTTTCCCTCTTCCTGGAACACCAGCCTCGCTTCCACCACAGGGCCTTTGCACCTGCTATTCCTCCTGTCATGTGTTGGTTCCTTTAGGTCTCTGCTGATAGATCCCCTTCTCCTTGAAGTCTGTCTTAGTTTGCCACAGGGCTGCCGATGCAAAGTACCAGAAATGGGCTGGCCTTTATAATGGAGATTTCATTAAGGGAAAATCTTCCAAGGCCGTGAAATGTCCAGATCAAGGCACCATCAGAGATGCTTTCTCACCAAAGTCAGCTGCTGGTTATCCTGGTGTCCTGCCGCATGGCGAAGATGGCAGCCAATCTCTGCCGAGGTCCCTGCCTTCCCCTCCAGAATCTACCATCTCCTGGAGCTCAGCTGTGAGCAACCAGGCATAGGACTTGTCTCTTTCCCGGCTGCCTCGCTCAGTCTTGGCTGCTCTGCGTTCTTCCTGAGGTCAGCTGGGGCCTGTCGGGAATATGGCTTGTCTCTTCAACCTTGAGCTGCTTCCTGGGCCCAGCCTCTTGGGGGCTTCGTGCGTAAGCTTTGGCTGCTGGCGATCCTCGAGTCCTCTCTCAACGTGGCAGGATCAAAAATGGCAGCGCTTCCTTTTCCTCTTTCTCTCTCTCTCTCTGTCTTTATCAGAGACAGCAGGAGGGTGAGACTCAACCTGAATCATGCCTCGCTGACGTAGTCCTAAAGGGTATCATGACCACAGGAATGGATTAGTTCAAAAACATGATCTTTTTCTTTTTGGGATTCATAAAAGAATTTCAAACTGCCACAAGATCTAAGTAGGTTCTTCCTTTGCTTCCTATTCTCTCACTTGGCCCCTTCCTTGGGTTTGTTTACTTGTTCTAGGGGGCTGGACAAAAGTTTTTGGTGGCGGGGGGCGTGTGGAAGTCATTTTAAACTAGGCCTGAGCTCGGGCGGGGCAGTGAGGATGGGCATGGAGGAGGGGGGGCGGGCTGAAGAGACATCTCCGAGCTCCCCTGTGGACCTCAGCTTCCCCCGCTGTAAGTGGGGAGCTGGGCCGGCACCCGGCCGAGGGGCCATTCTTGCTAGTGGCAGCAGTTCTGCCTCATGCTTCCCCCTCCGCCGCCTCTCCAGCCAAGGACTACGAGAACGCAGTCAAGTTCTACAGCCAGGCCATCGAGCTGAACCCCAGCAATGCCATCTACTACGGCAACCGCAGCCTGGCCTACCTGCGCACCGAGTGCTACGGCTACGCCCTGGCCGACGCCACACGGGCCATCGAGATCGACAAGAAGTACATCAAGGGCTACTACCGCCGGGCCGCCAGCAACATGGCGCTGGGCAAGTTCCGGGCCGCTCTGCGGGACTACGAGACGGTGAGCTGGGCAGCAGGCTGGGGCGGGAGCTTAGGGACCAGGAGGGGCAGCTTCTGAGCTGCACGGCTGATGGTGGGTGGAATGTGAGGGGGCCACTCACATGTTTATTCACAACTCACTTACCTAACAAGTGCCCACCTGGAGCAGACTGCCTGGGTTCACTTCAGCTCTGCATCGCCCGCTGTGTGACCCTGGGCAGTCCCCCAGCCTCTCCGTGCCTTCCTTTCCACACCTTGGAAATGGGGCTAGCATGAGGAGCTGCCTCTGAGGGTGGCAGTGAGGAATGAAAGTTTCTTTTTGAAGGCACACAGGACACGTTTGGCACATGCTCCTCTGCACGGCTTAACATTTTGTCTATTGTGGCTATTGGGGAGCAAGTGTGCCGTGGCCCTTCCGGGGGAGCGGGGCAAAAACCCCGGGTATTGACTAGGTGAGCCAGTTAGTTACAGGAGAAGACACGTGCTTCCAGGAAAGGAGACTACGGTGAATGCGATTGAGGAAGGACAGATAGGGTGCGGGTGCTGAGATGCCAGAGGCTGCAGTTGGAGGGGGCTGGGGGCCACCAGTGTCAGGGTGGGGGCGGCTTAGAGGCCAAGCGGCAAACTGGAGGGAGAGGCTGGGGGAGGGGTGGCTGCATGGAGTCGTTCCCTGGCCAAGCTCCTCCCTCGCTGCCCCTTGGTGTCCTCAGCTGGGAAATGGCATCAAGGGCAGTGACCGCCTCCTGGGGTGACTGGGGCTGATGAGGCGGTGTGAGTAAAGGTCACTGGGGCTGGAGGGCTCGGTAATGAGTAGCCAGCAGGCCAGCGCTGGGTTGGACAGGAGTTTTCTGCAGGGGCTCTGAGTGGGAGGAGGGGTTTCGAGGAGGTGGGGGGGGGGCCAGAAGACGAGGAGGCAGGGGCAGGTCTGGGGCAGGGTCTTTGCCTGCCAGGGGGTGCAGGGAAGCCTTTCCTCAGGGTAAGGAGCAGGGGGTCCTTTCCTGGTCCAGCCTGGGGCCTTACCTGCTTATTCCGCAGGGCAGGGGTTTGAGGCTGGGGGCCCCTTCCTGCCATCTGTGGCTGCACCTAACACGAGCTTTTCCCCACGGGCCTCGGGATGCCCTGGAGGGCCTGGGGGATACAGAGCCTCTTCCCCTGCCCCTGCCCTCCCCGAGCTCATATGCTGCTCCCATGATTGGAGGCCTTGGGTCAGATGCTTTCAGATTTCCAGATTCTGGGGGATACACCCAGGCACTGTGCTCTGCAACCAGGAGCTGAGATGGTGGAGGAGGGGCCGAGCTGGGACCTGGTTGAAGCAGAAGAGCCCAAGGGCCTGGGGGAGGACCCTCCCATCTCAGCCTCGCTCTCCTCTGCCCAGCACTGCTGTGAGCTCTTCACAGGATCCTGAGGTTGAGGGAGGGACAGTGGCCCCTGCTGGGAAGTGCAGGCCTGGGACTAGAACCCAGAGTCAGGCTTGTAGGTGTTAGTGGGCGGGAATTCAGTATAATGGGTGGAGACGAGTGCTTTTGTCATTATTAAATAGAATAGACTAGACCAGAGCATTCTGTTTGGAAAAAGAATCTATATTGGGTTTTTTTGTTTTTTTGTTGTTTTGTTTTGTTTTGTTTTAGACCTCATAGGTGGGAAGCCAGTGCTCAACCACCGAGCCGCATCAGCTCCCTTATGCTGTTTTCGAAAAACTATTTTCACCTACATAAATGCAGGCGAGTGTGGGGCGCAATGTAAAGTGTGTATTTCTTACTGTGGGTCATAGAAACTCTTGGCAGTCACTAGTGTGAGGTCACAGGCCAGGGTTCCTTGGTCAGGGTGCCCGGTGCCCCTTGGGCCTCAGTGGCCTCATCTTTGAAAGGGGAGAACAGTAGGGCCCGCCCACGGCGCCCCAGTGAGGACCGAGCGAGGTGAGTGCCTTTAGGCTGGGCCTGCCTCATACCTGGACTCGGTGCCCAGTGGCCTCGGTGATGCCACGATGGGGGAAGAATCTACAGCACAGGAAGGGCCGTGGGTACCAGCAGTGTTGAGGGGCTGGGGGCGCTCCATGTGGCTCCATCTGCCTTCGCTCCAGGGCCAGCCTCCGACCAAATCCCCCCACCCACCTTGCCAAGTTAGTCCTCTTCTCCCAGAACTCCCTGCCCCCAGTGGGCTCCTCCTCTCAGATGCCAGCATCTGGGTCCTTTCCTCTCTGCGCTCAGCTCTGGGGGTCCTGGGGGCCCTGCTGGATTTGGTTTGTAAGATGGTTTGGATTTGGTTTTGTGACAGAGTAGTCCAGTGCAGTCAGTTGGAAATGCGTTTGTCACTGCAAGCCATGGTATGGCTGGGTGACGGTCACAGAGCAGCACCAGCCCTTTATGCAGCACGGCTCCTGGGCCAGGCATGGTGGGGCCCTAATGCCGTCACCGCAGCTCTGCTCTTCCCAGCAGCGCTCCACAGTGGGCCCTGCTAGCCCTGCTTGAAGGAGGAGGACACCGGGGCCCAGCAGGCGGGCCATGATTCCAGGTCCCACAGCCAGGAAATGGCAGCTGGTACCAGGGTCGTGTCCCTGACTGCAGGGCGAGGGTCGGGGCAGAGGTTCCATGGCATTGGAGGCAGAAAAGGGCAAGTGCAGAAATCCTCAGAAACTCTGAGGGTTTCTCTTTTATTGTGCTTTTTTTGTTTTTGTTTTTGTTTTTGACAAAGGGAATTACTTTGCTAATGTGGTATAAATTTAGTTATGATTTGCTAAATTAATTCACCAGGTCTGTGGCATGAGAACCCGGGGCTCGGGCTGACCACGTGGCTGTGGAGCGGCTGCTGCCTTAGATACCTGGCCTAGCCCCGGGGGCCGTGGGTCTCGGCCGGCATGTGCCACCCACCCCCACCCCTGCCGTGGGATGATAGAATAATCCCCGCTGCACGCGCCTGGGGCCTGGCTCTTACCACAGGCCCACAGTGCCTCACCTTCAGTTCCCAAATCCAAGCAGTTCTGAAGAACCAAGTTGATTTGGGAAGGTTGGGCAGCAAATCCTGACTTGAACCCACAAGAGGCAGTGACAGTGTTGATTGCTGCCTCACTGTGTGACTGTTTGGAGATTGTGCTTCAGAAATGGGAGTGTGTGTGATTCCCAAATCTGCCTCCGACCCGCTGGGGATGTGCACTCTCGCCTTCGAAAACCCCCAAATTTCCCCACTCCCAATCCCATCCAGTCCCTGGGGCTTCAGATAGGGACAGTGAACGTGTGTTATCCTTATGTCAACTCAGACATTGTCATTACTGCCAGCAGGTTGTCCCAGCGGAAGGTTCCACTTTGAAAACACACATTTTTTATTTGGAGATACTAGTAGAATCCTTTGCAGTTGTAAGAAATAGTACCGAGATCCCGTGTGCCCTTCACCCATTTTCTCCAGAGGAAACATCCGCACGGCTCTGTACAGTGTCTCGATCTGGGTGTTGACGTTGACATAACCAGATACCACTTTTTGAAGACAAGTCTGGCGGTCGGTTCTGGCCCCGCAGGCCCCAGGAGGAGCACCCGGCAGTGCCGCTTCCACTCTCCCAGGGACAGGAACAGCCACAGCAGGCCCTGGGAGGAGCCCTGTGGGCGGCCCAGCATCGAGTTCTCACAGCAGCCCTCTGCAGGGCCACTGGCAACCCTCCACTTTCTAGAAACTGAGGGAGGCTCAATAGGCTGGGCCTCTGGCCCAGAAGGCCTGGATTCTGACCCACGGCCTGGAGGATGCCGAGTACCCGGGGATGGCGGGGGGAGCTGGGGAAGGGGACACATCCCATCATGTGCAGTGGGCTTCAGGGCCTCAGCCTGGGGCCGGCGACCCTGCGAGAGCCTGGGATCCTGCTTTCTCAGCTCAGCGGCTTCGCCGCCTAGGGCCTCGATTTCCTCGCCTATGAATGGGGAGTGTGTTAGCTCTCCCTCCTGGGCTGCCCTGAGGATAAAACAAACAAGCTGGTTGCTTACAGCAGTGTCAGGCACATAGTAGGTGCCCAGAAAACTAGCCGAGTCTCGCTGCTGCTGTCACTGTCCCTGCTCCCACACCTCTCCCCCTGCTTGTGATGGTCTGTCTCCCTCTTTCCCCCAGCCTGCAGTCTCCCCGAAAACAGGGCTCAGGGGAAACACTGAGTCGTTCATTCAGTCACTGCTGGGGACACAGGCTTGAGTCCTGGGCCTGCCCTCATGGGCACACTCCAGTCGGGGACACAGACCTGTCCCCACAGAGCCCAGAAGGGGCGCCCAAGCCAGTCTGGGGCTGCACGGGGGCTTCCTGGAGGAGAGGGTGGACTTAGAAAGGAGTGGGAGGTGGAAGTGAGATGTGCTGGGCCAGGGGCAGCCGTGCAGAGGCCAGGAGGTGGGAGGGGGTGCTCGTCTGGGGGCTGCATGTACGAGGCAGACGGGGAAAGCGGGGGGTGGGGTCTGGGGGGCGGGCAGCGGTGCTTTGGACTTCATCCCGGGCTGTGGACTCCTAACCTCCCTGTTGGGAGGAACTCCAGGGGATGTCTGGTGATCCCAACCCCCACGGCTGCCACATCCTCAGCCCAGGTGGAGCCGCCTCTAGCCTGGCCTGCCCAGACTCGGAGGAGGCTGTTGCACAGCCCATTTCCAGGATGCACGAGCCTCCCTCCCGGCCAGGGACACTCCTTGGGGGCCAGCAGGCGCCTTTGAACGGGCTCCGGACTCACTCTGCCAAGCTTCCCACCGGCCCCTCAACCCCTCAGGGGCCAGTCCTGGCACACACACCCCGCCCCTGTCACCCCTCCTGGGGAGGGCCCACTTCTCACAGGCACAGGAAGAGTCAGAGATGCACTGAGGAGGCGCAGAGGTGAAGGCACTTGCCCAGGGTCCCGCAGTAAGCCAGTGGCAGCCGGGGGCTGAGCCCAGTCCCATCTGGCTTCCGAGCTCAGAGGATCAGTGTTTGTGGGAAGTGGGATAGAAGGTGGGGAGAGGGAAGAGGATGGGCTCTTTTCCTGAGGACCGACGGCCCCGGCCCCGTGCTCACGTGTGCGACCTTGTTTAATGGGCACAGCACCCAGGAAGGAGGTGGGGTGAGAAGCAGCCAACGCTGCTGTGGCGGTGACGCCTGGCCCTGCTGTGCGCCCATGGTAAGGCTTCCCTCTAATCCTCACGGCAGCCCTCTGAGGCAACTCACGGCCATTACTCCCACTTTACAGAGGAGGAAACCGAGGCCCAGAGAGGTTACTCAACTAGTAGTTGGAGGAGCCGGGATTTGAGCCAAGGCAGCCTGGATGTGGGGCCCACAGTCTTCACCTTTCTTCAGAGGAGGAAACTGAGGGAAGTGGTTTGCCCCATGTCTCCCCGAAAGCCTGAGTTGAGTGAGGGAGGTGACTCCAGTTGGTGCCGGCCGCTGCGTGCCGAGCCCCCCCAACAGCCCGGGCAGGTGGGCCCGTTCGGACCCCATTTTGTAGAAGAGGAAACTGAGGCTGGGACAGTCCTCGTCACCCAGCCAGTCCTTGGCCCCTCGGAGTCTGGGCTATTAGTTGTGGCTTTGGACCTGGCCCCCCTTTCTCTCAGACTCCCACCCATCTTGGTAATAATCTGTATATAATAATACCATTATCATCAGGAGAGTGTGCTCCCCTGGCTGTCCTGGGCAGATGTGCCCCACACCCACCCTGCTTCCCCTAAGGAGCCCGAAGCTGAGCACACGGTCCTTGACTGCACTTTTGAGTTTACCACTGGTCATAGCCAAGAGTCACGAAGAGCCCCCGCGTGGAGTCCCTCCTCTCCTCTCCCAGCAGCTCCGTGGGCAGCACTGGCCTGCCCAGTTTGGGGAGGCAGGAGCTGAGGCCTGGGGATGGAGGCCACTGGCAGGTGGTGGCTTCAGTGTCCAGGGCCAGCAGCCCGGGGGTCCCCCACGGGGCTGAGGGGAGGAGGGGAGACCAGCCGCCCTCGTCCTGAGCCTCGGTGCCCCCTCAGGTGGTGAAGGTGAAGCCCCACGACAAAGATGCCAAAATGAAGTACCAGGAGTGCAACAAGATTGTGAAGCAGAAGGCCTTCGAGCGGGCCATCGCCGGCGACGAGCACAAGCGCTCTGTCGTGGACTCGCTCGACATCGAGAGCATGAGTGAGTAAGGCCTGGGTGCCAAACCTTCTCTGGCCCAGAATAGTCCACGTCCTCGCTTGGGCCCTCCCCATCCCCCACCCACTTGGTGGGGGGGCGGCCTCTGGTTCCCCGGGCTGCTGTCCGTTGCTCCCCTGCCTGCATTCCTGGGAGTGCTCCAGTCCAGAGCTGGGCCTTGTTCCCCAGTTTGGGCCAGAGGAGTGAGCCCTGAGCCCACCACCTTGCTGACCCCT
>JAQZBX010030426.1:0-26814 GCA_029593785.1 Cabassous unicinctus | reverse complement strand
ATTTTCAGAAAATGTTCCCATGAAAAAATAGCAACCTGCTCTTTCCTGATCAGTTCTACTGAATCATTGGGAGTCAAGGCTTAAAGATAATAAATATTCTTAGAATGTTAGGTGACTAAGGAATAGGATTTGGGGGAAAGATAATTTTTCAGTCATGCAAAATAGATTTGAAGTTGTGGAGATTAGACATGGAGTGATGATCTAGGAGAAGAGTGAGAACTGCAAAGAGTGAAGGATGGAAAAGGCAGAGTGAACATGATATGGCATCTGATTGTTTGGGGAGGATGAGAATGAAGGGAGTGGGTCTAGATGACAGAAGGCCTCCAGAACTGGTGAATGTAACAGGAGGGAGCCACGCTCTGACAGGGGAATCCTAGCAGTTCCTCATGTCAAAGTGACATTAAATGAATCACCCTTGAGGGAGTTATTGCTGGGATGCTCAAGATATCTTGATCTTCAGGCTCTGAATCAACCTCTCATATAAGGGCTTGAGAGCTTCATACTTTCCAAGTTAGAGTATCACATCATGGAAAACCTAAATCTAACAAGCATTTCATTGCCCCCATATGCCCACAATAGAGAAGAAAGCCTATTTTTTTATTACAGTTGCAGAATACAAGAAGCACCAGTGTCTCTGAGTCATTAGCCATCTAATCTATTAGACCCCAAAACACAGTAAATAGGGGCCACTCATAGCACCAAATGTTTTCACCCAGTCAACAAGTAAAAACAACAGGGAATTTTTAATCAATCAATTTCTTTTCCTCTTCCTTGCTCCACAACTATTAATCTAGCTTTCCTAAAGAAAAAAACATGCAAGGGTCAAGGGTTGGGACAATGGAATGGTGGGTAGAAGAGACACATATGCAACTGGAAAAAGACCTCAAATAAAAGAGGGAAAATGTAAAGACAAATGAGTTTATATGGCTAAGAGACTTCAAAGTGAGTCAAGAGGTCATCCCAGAAGTAATGCTTATGTACATCTCAGCAGGATCTCATAGACTTCCAAGGTGGATACTACCCTAAATAGTGGGGTTCCTGAGAGCTCTGGAGACACCCAAGTCCTATAGTCAGGGTAGATAGCTCTGGAGTTTGGTGCCTTGCCAGTGGGCCCTACTTTGGAGTTTGTGCTCCTGAGAGTAACAGAGTTGGCCTCAATTATGTCTTCCCTGCACAAGGCTCATCTGTCCCTTCTGTTTAAACCTATACTTCGTGCTGGAGTTTGTAAGTGTACATACAGAGACTCGAGTCTTTGGGCTGGCCATGTGCCAGCTGGGCCCAGAACCTCAGTGAAGTTGCAACTCCTATTCTACAGCTCATTGGACTCACCTAGGACAACTGGCAGGGAGATGATGATGGACAACGGCCATCCCAGAGAATGAAGAGAGTCTGCAGCTGCAAGCAGGATAGTACCATCCATCTTACCCATGGCATATAAGCTCCCTCTCAATTGGAGGTGGAATGGACATCACCATCCTAGAATCCTCAGGACTGGGTGAAGAGCTATGGACTGGAGTGGACTTACTGGTATTCTACTATAGACATATTCTGATTCTAGCAATGGAATAAATTACAACATTGATGTGGAGCCAATGGCCACTGGAGGCTCTGGGGGAAGGGAAGCGAAAAACAGTTGTAATACGGGGGCTTTCTCAGGACTTGGAAATTGTCCTGAGTGACGTTGCAATGACAGATATAGGCTATTTTATATCATCATAGAACATGCAGAACTGTGGGGGAGAGAGTGTGGTCTACAATGTGAAATATGGTCCATGCTTAATGACAAAGCTTCAGGAAGCGTTTATCAATTGCAATGAATGTGCCACGCTAATGAAGGGTGTTTACATGGGAGTTGTGGTAGGTGTGGGGAGTGGGGCATATGGGATTCCCTATATTTTTTGTGTAATGTTTATGTAATCTAAGTATCTTTGAAAAAAAAAAAAAAGAAGAAGAAGAGACACAATCCTTTAGGGACAAAAATCTAGAGCTGGGTCTATCTGCAGCCACCTACTCTGGACATGGAAAAGGCAGTCATGGATGAAAATGAGCTGGTGCAAAAGACATAACTGGCTGAGCAGGCTTAGTAATTTGATGACATGGCAGCCTGTATTAAGTCTGTAACTGAGCAAGGAACTGAAGAATCCAATGAGGAGAGCAATCTTCTTTCAGTTGCTTACATAAATGTTGTAGGAGCTCATAGGTCATTATGGATGGTCATCTCAAGTATTGACAGAAGGTGCTGAGGAAAAACAGCAGATGGTTCAAGAATACAGAAAGAAAATTGCGACTGAGCTAAAAGATAAATCTACAATGATTTACTGTCTCTTTTGGAAAAGTTGTTTATCATCAATGCCTCACAGGCAGAGAGCAAAGTTTTCTATTTGAAAATGAAAAGAGACTACTGTCATTACTTGGCCAAGGTTACTGCTGGTGATGGCAAGAAAGTGACTCTGGATCAGTCACAACAAGCATACCAAGAAGCACTTGAAATCAGGAAAAAGGAAATGCGACCGATGCATCCTCTTAGATTTGGTCTGGCTCTTAACTTCTCTGTGTTCTATTATGAGACTCTGAACTCCCCAGAGAAAGCCTGCTCTCTTTCAAAGAAAGCCTTTGATGAAGCCATTGCTGAACCTGATATATTAAGAGGAGAGTCATACAAAAACAGCATGCTAATAATGCAATTAGTGAGAGACAACTTGACATTGTGGACATTGGATACCCAAGGAGATGAAGCTGAAACAGGAGAAGGAGGGGAAAATTAACTGACTGTCCAGTCCAACTTTTGTCTGCCCTATTCTAAAATGTACACAGTAGACAATTTGTCATCCATGCTGTCCCACAAATAGTTTTTTGTTTACAATTAAAGACAAGTTTATGTTACTTCTATTGGAATTTCTGTACTTCACATGTGGTTTTTATTTCTAATATTAGAGAAGTAGGGAAAGGTAAAATTTAGGGAGTTATGTTTTCATGTTGAGGTGGTCAATATGGGGATGTGGAATTTTTATACAAGTTATAAGTGTTTGGCTTAGTACTTTGGGTCCATTGTGGCCTCACAAGGACCAGTGTTAAAAACTGCTTCCCTATTTAAGCAAAGAAAATTGCCTACATATTGGTTTGTCCTGGTGGCGAGTAAAAGGGATAATTGATTCCATACACAAGTGTAGTTATTCAGGGTACTTTAAGTTTGGAAGCACTTTCTAACCTGTGGTAGAAATAGATATCCCACGGATATTACATGTTGAACCATGTGTATCTGCGGAATACACAATCTCAATGTGCACAGCTTTAACTACAGCTGCGGAAGTGTCCTTTTAGATAAAATTGTGACCCAATTTACTCCGGAGAAGGGAAAAAATGTTTCACATTCCATTATTTGTAATGTTACCTGGTGTTTGTTTTCATTATTTTTGCTACACTCATTTTATTTGTATTTAAATGTTTTATGCAACCTAAGAACAAATGTACAAGTAACAATGCAGTAAAAATGAGTTGCTTGATATCTAAAACTTCATGTGTACCAAGCACAGTAGTAAAACAACAACAACCAAAAAAGCCATGTATTTAAATTTTTTAAAGCTTTTTGCTTTTGTGATTTTTTTGATACTTGCCTAACATGCATGTGCTGTAAAAATAGTTATCAGGTAAATAACTTGATGATGGCTAGCTTTTTTTTAAGTCTTATGAAATTTTCTTGAATAACCTAAGCATAATTGTTAAGAACACATGTATTAAATTGATGTAAGTGGAATAAAATTTTTATGAATAGACTTTTCAACTACTTTATCTACAACTTTTCATGTAGATTAGTCTTTTGGTTATGAAACTTCTCTAAAAGAAATTGTACACTTTTGGAAATTTATTCCTTATTCCCTTTTGGCAGCTAGTGGGCTTTTTACCAAATTTAAATACAAAATTTATCATAACAACAAAAATACTACTCATGTAACTACTGTTCCCAACCATGTTCCATTCTCCTTTCCTATCCTCTTTCCCCCACAAAAAAAAATCAGTTTCTATTGGGGGGAGGCAGTCAATTGGATAAAAGTAATGTGTTCCATTTAAATTTTTGGTATATGGTATTTTCTAACTTAGGAAACCACAAGCCACAATGTCCTTGGCCCACCATGATGCTGGGTAGCATTAACTGTACGTTTTGTGCTTCTACTTTTGGTTTTTAAGACTTTTTTGATACTCTTGCAGCTTGCCTTTGATTTCGATCCTTTATTCTTTCTATTTCTCAGGTGCACAGTATAGGATTACCTTCCTTTTTTTAAATCTTCTTCTGTCTCATCACCAACCATTTCCACTTGTTGGCGTGTACTTGGGAAAAGCCACTTGATCTTTCTGGCTCCACTCAATGTCTAAGACACTACGCTCCTTCCTTTGCTTACATCCCACTCTATTTCCCTCATCCTATTTACTGCAGCAAATCTCTCCTTAGTTGATGAGATTGTGTTTATCTCTCTTTAAGCACTACCTGTCTTGAAAGGTTTGTCATTGTCTGCCTTTAAACCCTTCCTCTTGCTCTATTCTCTAAATAATGATAGGGTTAAGTTATACCCAAAGTTCTCCCTACAGAGAATTTCCTCACTAACTTACAGATAACACCAAACAAAAATACCGTTTTAAAAGAGGTATATATGTGAACTATGGTCCATGCTCAGTGACAATGCCACAGGTTGCATTTATCAATTGCAATGAATGTGCCACACTAATGAAGGATGTTGTTTATGTGGGAGGGTGTGGGAGGTATGGGGAGCAGGGCATATGGGAATCCCTATATTTTTTGTGTAACATTTATGCAATCTAAGTATCTTTAAAAAAATAAAAATTATATTTTAAAAAGAGGTGTATTTTTTTTCTTTTAGAATGTAAGCTTATCAAGAGCAGGGACAAGGAGCAGATGTAGCTCAAGTGGTTGAGTGTCTACTTCCTGTGTATGAGGTCCTGGGTTTGAGTTCTGGCTCCTCCTAAAAACAAACAAACGAGGAAAAACCAAATCTCATTGGGGAGCAGATATAGCTCAGTGGTTGAGTAACTGCTTCCCATGTACAAGATCCTGGGTTCAATCCCTGGTACCTCCCTAAAAAAAAGCAGGGCCAATGTTTTCTGTATATTCTATTTTGCTTAGTATACTGTAAATGCTCAATAAATATTGATGATGGGGAAAAAATCTAGATCTAAATCTTAGATCAAGATCTAGATAATGCTAGTTCAACTACACTTTCATTGATAACAAACCATATTTAATATACTGACACACATATACACATTCATACATAAATGGTTAACGAATTCTTTTAAACAGGCAATAAAAGCCACTTGAGAAAAATTGTGTTGAGATGAACAAGATATTCTTGGAATATCAGTCTAGCTAGAGTACAAGTAGATTAGTGATTTTGTCAACACCAGGAATAAAATCCTATACTGGCTTCCTACTACATCCATACCAATAAAATTCTCCCTATCTCACCCTTAAGTTGAGAGAGGTCACAAATTATTGTGGCTATCACTGGAATATAGTACTGAGAACTTGACACATCACATGCCCCTGGCCTTTTATTTATTTAATAGCTGTCTCCATTAACTGACAAGCACAGGCTTCATATGAGATCATGAAGACAGAAAGGACTTGCCTGCAATATTGTCATTTCAGGCAACCTTAACTGTTAGGAAGTAAAATTATTTGAAGATAAACACCCTC
The DNA here is from genome assembly GCA_029593785.1 of Cabassous unicinctus. NCBI lineage: Eukaryota > Metazoa > Chordata > Mammalia > Cingulata > Chlamyphoridae > Cabassous > Cabassous unicinctus. The sequence goes on along the minus strand of JAQZBX010030426.1, from coordinate 21,104 downwards.
TATCTATAATCAAGTGAACAGGTACATTCTTAATCTGCCTTTCTAAATGAGCAGCAGGTGTAGTCTCAGGAGAAAATAATCAGGCCAGTTTTCTGAAACTTTTGTTCACAGTCTAACAATGTCTGAGATCACCCATAACTTTCAGGGCAGAGAGAGGCATGTATGAACTCTGCATGCCACGGGAGAAGTGTGACCTGTCAAAAGGCTGCACTGAAATGGAGATAAGTGCAGCATGTCCCAGCTGTGACAGTGTGTGTATTAGCTAACAAAGGAGCCCCAACCCTTCAGGGGTGTTTACAAGCATGCAAACAGAAGCAAAGGACATGCCATCTAATGTTAGGTCTAGGTCTAAGACTGGCTTTAAGTAGACCAAGCATTTACCAGGAAAACTCATTCTACAGTTCCTGCTAAGGACCTTCCATCACTGCCTTCACTGAGCTTAGAAAAGCTATACCATGCCAAAACCCATGGCTACCAGCCAGCACACACACATGTGAATGAACACTTTTGCTCATACAAGGAAACATGCTTTATTTCACAGAAAGGACAGATATGTAGATACTGAGGCAAGGGTTCTACCCTTTATATTACCCAACATTAACTTATTCCTGCATTCAAATTGATGCTTAATGGGAATAATTTCTCCCTGACTATTGTGAGCTAAAAAGATCAGGGCTCAGTCTGAGCTACAGAAAGTCTATTCAAAGATCAGCATAGTGCTTCTCCTTTGACTTCCTCCTAACTCAATGAGACTTATACTGATTTTATCAGAACTCATGTACCCATGATTTAAAGAACTCAACAGTCCTTAAACTTTCCAGATTCTTGGTCATGCCTCAGCTTTAATTTATAGGTATCTCTGGGGCTAGTGATAAGAATATGGGAATGGTTGGCAAAAAATTCCTGTAATATTCTATGGTAGGAGGAGAATAAGAGTAGCTAAAGGAAAGAATGAGTGAGAAAAAAAAATTGGATGATTGTGTTAGAATAGGGAAATGAACATAAAAATTTGAGTCCTCTTGCAGGGCCCCTGTAGACACTATCGCAGATGCAAATGTCCATTTTAATCCTTTCCTTCCTGAACCCCACCCCTGGGGGGGTCACAGCTTAGCTTTGACCAATAGCCTTATGGCAAGAGGCCAGGGGACAGAGATGAAGATAAAAGCCCACAGCTTCCAGTAGCAGCACAAACCTGCTTCGGACATATCTGTGATCATCAGCAAGTTCCAAGACCAGACACCATGGTGCATTTTACTGCAGAGGAGAAGGCTGCTGTCACTACCCTGTGGGGCAAGGTGAATGTGGAAGAAACTGGAGAGAAGCTCTGGGCAGGTATACTCTACGGGCCAGGACAGGGGAGGGAAGGAAGGAAGCTGAGCCTGGCAAAAATACAGGTCAGTTCTTGGGTCTTGTGACAAGATCTGAATTTCTCTCTGCTCTGGACCACCCCATAGGCTCCTGGTCGTCTACCCCTGGACTCAGAGGTTCTTTGCCAGCTTTGGCAATCTGTCCTCTGCATCTGCCATTATGGGTAACCCCAAGGTCAAGGCCCATGGCAAGAAGGTGCTGACCTCCTTTAGCGAGGGCCTGAAACACCTAGGCGACTTCAAGAGCACCTTTGCCCATCTGAGTGAGCTGCACTGTGACAAGCTGCACGTGGATCCTGAGAATTTCAGGGTGAGTCCAGGATCTGCTCAAGTTCTTTTGAATCTTTAGCCTTGAGGCAACTTTGACAGCTGCGCGCTGACTTTAGCACAACCAAGGACAGCTATGGGCTGTGAAATACTTGGAGATCTTGAGGCTGGGAGTAAAGCAACTCCAGAAGGATAAACTAAGACCAAGTATTAGGGCCTAAAATATGCTTCTAGAAGTCTAGAGGGACTTTTCTGAACTCTGTTGGCTTTTAGAAGAGAGTTGTATAGAGATGAGGAAAATTGTAACCCTGTGGAAGGAGATTTGCTTTTCCTTCTTTTTTTTCTCCCTTCCCAGAAGTGGAAAAAGAAAGGTCAAGGGGAAAGATACCATGCAGGCATATGTTGGTTCAGTATAAGAAAGGAACCTAGGTGGTTAAGCATATATGTATTAACAAGGCTAATCCTATATTGATTGGACATTTGTTCAAAACACTGCTAATGGCCCATTTCAAACTTGTGTCCTATATTCCAGAAGTGGGATAAAGTATCTCTATGGAGGGACACAGATAGAATATGTGACCTGGAATGGGTATGGAAAGAAAGCTGTGAGTTTTTGTTTTTCCTTCATTTTTCACCCACAAAATGTGGTAATGGTGGTAGTTAGAAGATAACAAGACAGAAAGTATGAAATCATGGTAGGGACCTTTCAGCAAATGTAGCGGTTTAACTGTTTCAGGAGCAGGCAAGACCCCAGCTTTAGGTGGAGCTGACATAGGCTTGAGTTTATAGGGCAGTTGGGTGGTCAGATAGCTAGAGACCAGGCTGGAAACCTCTGTTCTCTGAATGTGCATATCTGTTGTCTGTTTCCACCTATACAGCTCCTGGGAAATGTGCTGATGATTGTCTTGGCGGCCCATTTTGGCAAGGATTTCACATCCCAGGTTCAGGCTGCCTGGCAGAAGATACTGACTGGAGTGGCCAGTGCCCTGGCCCACAAGTACCATTGAGTCTCCTGCCACCAGTGCATAGTCTCCAGAAAGCAGTTTTGTTTCTCAAATAATAACAAAAATAATAAAGGTGTTCTGCTAAGAACTCAAATATAATTGACTTTTGTTGTGCTCTTTCTTCATGTAATTTCAAGTAAGTGACCCCCCATCCCTCACCCCACCCAATTTTAGTTACCTAAGCTGCTCAAGCAAATACCAGGAAATGGGCTGGCTTAAACAATAAGGATTTTTCCACTTCCTGTTTTGAGACTGAAAGAAAGTCCAACTCAGGGCATTATCAAGGCCATGCTTTCTCCCCAAAGACTGGCATTCTTAGGCTATAGTTGGCAATCCTTGGCTCGTCCGTCACATGGCAAGGCACATGGTGGCATCTCCTGGTCTCTCTCTTCTCCTCTTGCTTCTCCAGCCTCTTGTTTCCAGTGGCTTTCTTTCTCTCTCTGCATGAATTTCACCCCTCTTATGAAGGACACCAGTAATAGGATTAAAGCCCACCCTGATTGAAATGAGACACATCTTCTTAACTGAAGTAATGTCATTAAAATGTTCTAACAACGGGGTCATACACACAGGAATGTACTAAATTTAAGAACATGTTTTCTGGAGTATATACAGCTTCAAACCACCACACCTCAGAAGATTTACATTAGGATATGTATATAAGTGCACACTCTCATTCACTTTTTGCATGAGGTAGGAATTTTGACAAAAGATAACAAGGCAATAAAGCACCACCGTGCACTTGAGAGTACTGCCAGGAGAAACAAAAGATACAGTGGAGTTGGATTAGAGGGGAAGGGCTCCATGAGTCTGTGAGATGGGAAATGAGTGGCAACAAGTTGCATAGACTGGTAGCAGAGACCACATACATGGGAATTATTGTATGACTGGGAATTAATATATACTTATGGGCAAGGCTGTGATGCTATTGATAGAGAAAATAGGAAGATTACTCTGGCTGTGAGAATCAAGTGAATTAGAGATCAACATAATCTTCAGTGAACTTGGAATAAATACTCACTCCTTCTCTCACCTATAAGACCCCAGTAATAATGCCTGGGCCCATCTCTCCAGACTTTCTATCTCCCACTCTCAGTCTTGCAATTTTTTCTCTATAACATTACGTTTGTTGTTTTTTCCTTTCTTCTTTGTTTACTCAGCTTCAGAGTTTTGTACTTGCCATTCCTTTTTCTAGAAACTACATTCTCCAAATTCCTGTTTAAGATTTCACTTCAGATATAACCTCTTTTAGGACATCTAGGAAGATATTTTCTGTAGTCACATCTACCATATTACCATTTTCATTTTCTTACTTTCACATAATGTCATCTGAACTTCTCTTAATTTATTTGTTTAACTATTTGTTTTGGTGTCCTCTGTCCACTAGAATGTGAACATCATGAGAGTAAAGACGCTTTCCGGCCTTTTCTCCCAATATTTCCAAGGTCGAGAACAATGAATGTCATGTAGGGGCTCAACAAATATTTGTTAAATTAATATTTGAAGAATGATAGGACAAATTTTAGATGACTGTGATGAGGATCTGGCATTGATATGATAAAGATGTAGACCAAAAGGAAAGTAGACCATGGGGAGGATGGGAAAAATAGAACAGCCATGAGCAAGAAAGAAAGAGTCTTGGAAAGTGATTAAGGCAGAACAGAGTTAGTGATTTACTAGTTTATTGAAAAGATGAGGAGGGTATTAAAAGACATGCAGAGTTGTAAATGACCCTCATCAGCAGGATTGTAAAGACCACACACTCTGCTGGGAATAGCATTAGGGTCATAAGAGGAGAAGTACCTTGAGCACTTGTCTCAGGGTAGGCCCCACAACTTCATGAATTAAGTTATTTGAGAGGTCATAGATAAGAGCAAGTAGATTACTTAGTATAGCCAGTGGAGGCCACTGAATATCTGATATTTCTAAAAATATATATGTTTTAAGGTGCACTGCCCCAAACTGAACTAAGTGCTTTTGGCCTGAAGAAAAGTTTGTACAGATAGAATACCATATTGCCTTTGGTAACTCAAATTTTTTGTGAAAATTGGTAAATACTTTTCTGCACATTTATTAGGGATAGAACACGTCCAAGCAAGGCAAAATAAGGGAAGAGATGGTCTTTTCTAGAGAATTTATTTTTTCTCTCTCTGGGCAATAACAAAATGCCCCTGGACACATGGCACAGAGTTCTTTATCACCTAAGTGTCTAGCCAAGCAAATTTTTAGTATGTATTGACTGGGGACTTAGACTATACCTTTGAGGTTCCTTATTGTGCTATCATCCTACTTTTTTAAAAAAGGCAAAGGATCTTTTGAGTATAGAAGCAATGCATAGCAACATTCTGTGATAGTGAATTGGTGGGGCAACTGAGAGAAGTATGGGACACAATGGGAGATACAAGGTTGAAAGTCACATTGTAATTGATGCCCAGCATAATGTGCATTTTGTGGAAGTACAGCCTTGAAAGTAGGTCAAACGCAGTTCAGTAATTTAATGTATATTACATCAATTTACTACTTGGTCTGCTCAATACCCTCTGTTCACTATGTACCATTATTTTTTTATCTCTACTCCCTGCCCAGCCTCTAGGCAACAAGATATTGATTGTCTTGGTGACCCACTTCAGCAAGGAATTTACCCCACAGATGCAGGCTTCCTGGCAGAAGCTGACAACTGCTCTGTCTAATGCTCTAGCCCACAAGAACCACTGAGTACCCTGTCCAGCTATGTTGGTATATATTTGGGGAACTTTGTCCTCAAAGTCCATTTCCCAATCAGGGAGAAGTAAGTGCCCTACCTCTAGGCACCACTCCTGTATGAGAATAATAAAATGAAAATATCTGGTGTAAAAGAAATATCATTGTTTTCTCTGTCTTATCAGTGGGAAAAAGAGAGTTGTGGTTTGGGGGTGTGGGGGGAACAAGGAAGAGATCTTTGTGAGCTTCTGAAAGATAAAGCCAAACTTTAAGGTGGCTTCATTGGGGTCTCAGATTCCTAGCAAGGGAAAGCAGACTCTAGAGCATAACCATGTCTTTACAGAAAGGCAGAGAATGAAGGCAACCTTGAGAGATGTAATAGAATTCTTGGTGATAAGGTAGGCGTAACTTAAGATTCAAAGTACAGGTCCTGTGTAGGCGGTTAGCTGTCAGAACTCAGGGTAGAGGTCAGTTGGCCCATTGTTCATTACCATTTAATATAACAAACATATTTTTGATCAGCTTTAATGGGTTAAAGGTAGGGCTTCCCAGAGATCATGTAAAAGACCATGTGTTGAACTTTTCCTTAGTATTTTCAATGGTATTAATGGGGAGTCATCCTTAAGACATATGAACTGACTGTTTTGGGTTGAAACTGTTTTACCCGCTAGCACTATGACCTGGGATGTATTCCTAATTCATTTAAGCCCATGTGTTCTCATCATATTTATCTTCCTCAATCATTTTTTGTGTGAATTAAATGAATGGATATTTGCAGTTTTTTATCACACTACCTGAAACATAATAACTTCATCTATCTATACATAGAGATATACGATATTTAATTGTTTTTAATGGTGGTACATTTTTTCTTTTTTTGTCTATAATGCATATATGTATACAAATCAATATATATTACATCTATGGTTGTGTTTTTATTTTATGTTTTTAATTGGAATAGACAATATTGAAACTGTTTGGTGGCGATAAAAGCCCATTTATGTGGGAAAATGGCAAATTCGAATGCTGAGAGTCAGGAATTAGCAGGCCAAGCTAGGAGCCAGAAGAGTGGCTGGTCCTTTAAAATAGAGAAGGATGTTAACAAATTAGGGAAGCTACTAGAGACTAGATGATGCAGGAAAAGAAGCTAATATTACAAGCAATAGGAACATACTGAATAGAGAGTTTCAGGTAAACTGATTCATATGTGAGAATAGAGCAGCTTAGAGAAGAAAGGGTCTGAACTTGGGTGTGGCCAAAGGAGCTTGTGATTATACAGAAGTGATAAAGCTAAGGGCTGGACTTGACAGGAACAATGAAACTAAGACAAAATCAAGTGAGGGACCATTATGGCAAAGATTCAGCAGGTCTTGGAGCCTCATTGAGAAAACAGAGAGCAGGGGAGTCATAGATGATAACCAGGATCCCAGTTTGTGAATGGAAAGAAGGAAAATCTATTGAATGAACACAAAATGCCTACATGTTACTCTGTTTGGAGTTGGCAATTAGCAGTCATTTCAAACTCCTCTACCCAAAGCCTTGAAGATGTCTTCAGCACCCTCAAATTGAGCCAAAAAATAGGTTTTAGAAGACTCATCTCCTTTCTTCCCCTTTCATTAATCTTCACTCCCCCCCCCAAAAAAAAAAACACTTCCTCATAATATTTTCCATATGAATCCATGTGAATCAGCTCTCCTTTCACTGTCTCTTCTGGGGGCACCATATGGAAAGTCGGCTGCTACCATGCAATAGTTTCTGGAATTTCTTTAGCATTGTCTTGGTCCTCCTGTCACTGGTACCCCCCTAATTGGAGTTGGCAGGGGTCATTCATGCACAATTATCATTTAGTCACTCACTCCTGAAACTTTTCTTAATTAAGCACTTCCCCTGAACAATTAGAATGTCTCAGAACTACAATTTTAAACTCCGTATTTGAACCATCCCCTGCTCTTTTAGATGTTGGTTTATTTTCTAAATTACAGTAGGATGGCACCATTTCCTATGTTATTCATTCCTCATTTATCACAATCAAATTCCCACACACACCTTTACTGAAAAATATACAAATATGCACCTTGGTACATAGGCAAATATACAAAACAAACAGATAATGGATTTTGGCACATATTGACACATACAATCTTATAGGAATATAAATGCTCTCTGATGTAGCTAGGTACATGTAGATAGGTAGATAGATGACAGCTGTAAAATTTTATATATCACATGCATACATACTGGCACATGTGTATTTAAGTGCACTGACAAAATTGCCCCAGTCAACGTAGACGATTTAGATTTCTGCAAATGATTTTTTGCCCCTGTATGTGCTCTTCACTCAGTCTGGGTGACTTCTTTCTCTCACTTTGCCCTGTTTACATCATAGGCATGCTCCCAGTTTCTACTTACATATCATCTTAATTAAGAAGCCATTCTCTCTGCATAGTAATTGAGTTAGAAACCACTTTATAGCCTCTGCTACTTTTACAGTTTTCTTCCTATCAAGCACTCAGCACTTTACAGATTAGTGCACTTATCCTGCTCATTTGTACTTCCACCAGTAAATATTAACCTCTTTTAAGACAGAGACTTTGTCTTGGAAACTCTTCTTTCCCTAGGTTCAAGCACAGAACTCCACACAAAGTTTGTACTCATTACATATTTGATACATGGAGGAATTAATTATTCCAAAATCAGACTTCTCTTTCCTACATGATGAATATTTCAGTGCTTTAGTGGTTGGGCTTTAATGTGGGGAAACTCTGGTTCCAAAACGGCTTAGTGATATCTTAGCATTTACAGGCCATATGATTCCTTCCTCTGACACTGTGCATTTGTTGACCCTTTCTTCAATCTTCTCGCCTATTCTTTCTGGTCGGTTAACCAGGATATTAGATAAATAAATTCATGTTAGGAATTCAGTGGCCTAATATGATATAACCTCAGAAATCAGTTTATTAAATATGTCTGTTAGGGTTAACCTAGGAAGATGAAACCATTGTCAGTTATTTCAACAGGTATGTTGGAAGAGCTGAGAGAACAAACAGCAGATGGTGCATCACCCAGATATTACCAACATCAAGAAGCTTCTTCCACAACTAGGCCTAGAAAGACAAAAGGAGGAAATGTTTATACCAGAATCCAGAACTGGAGATCTTCTAGAGTGAACAACATAATGGGGGCTCCTCTGTAAACAGCTGGAACTGTCTAATGGGGTCATTGTGACCCCAGACATTAAAGAGACTTCACTACTGTAGGAGACCCCAACAGAGAGAGATAGAGTCAGAAATAACCTTGTTTATATTCTCCTTCAGCCAGTGATTCACATTATAGAAAACTACACAGAAGTCAAAGGGCAAGGGAACCTAGGAAATATAAACTACTCAAATAGAGAGAAAATCAGGAGAAGTATGAGGAATATATCAAACGAAATTACAACATGTACAGTAAATGAATAATTATAGTGTGGAATGATAGTCACAATGGTTACTTTATGGCAAGGTATTATGGAAATACAGTATTCTAAGAGAAGTGGGCTGAGGGGACTGAGAGAATCCTGGGGAAGCCTCTCATTTAAGAAATAAAACTAGCACTAAAAATTACTCTTACCCAGGTACTAATACCTATATTATGCATGCTATGCTATGCACTATGGATATTATCTCAATATTCAGTATCTGAATATTATGAATTAGGTATAATTGTCATTTTGAAAGTCAATAATGCAGTATTGGTATAGTTAATTTATCCAGTCATGCAGTAAGTAAGCAATAGAACTAGGATTAATTGTCGAGCTTACTATGAGCTTACTGAAGCTCAAATAATTCAGTAATTTGCTCAAGATAGCCAGATGTTAAATATGGTAGAAGGCTTTAAACCCACATTGGTGTGGCTCTAGAGCCTTTGCTATTTTTCTTATACCATCTGACCCATCTGGCTTCCATCTCAACCATCACTGGCATTGCTAACTGAAATCAAACTGAATTCCAAAACCAAAGAGCAATTTTTGAATCTTACATTATTTCACTCATCTGTGTGATATAACATGAAATGTTAGTGCTCACTAAAGTTCCTTCCTTGATCCACGTAACTTTGTTTTCATCACACTCTTTCCAGATGATCACAATTACAAATATACCCTTAAATATAACCTGCACAATCATGATTCCCAAGTCAAAATCTCCAGCTTTGACATGTGACGTGAGTGTCGACCCAAAGATCCAACAGTCTACTGGACACTCCCACATACATGTCCTATACGCACCCCCAAATTAGCATGACCATTTCACATTTCCTACCTACACTGTTTATCCTCCAATTGATTGGAAAATTGTATACCCATTCAACAAAACAGAGACTTGAATTCTTCCTGATTTCTCCTATTTACTCACCTCTAATAGATTATCCAATTTTGCTTTAATTTATCCCTGTTTATCACATACCCACTGCTCAATTTCATGCACTCATCATTATTTCCCGGACAAGAGTAAGGGCAATTTTTTCTACTTCCAGATTTCATTCTCAGTTTAATACATAGATGACAATAATGTGACCATGTATTCCCATTGTGTAGGATATTATCAAGGTTAAGAGTTGCAGCTTTGAAATTAACAAAGATCAAATTACAGCCCTACAGTCTTGTAAAGTTTCCTTAGTTTTTTTTAAATCAGTTTCTTCATTTTTAAAAGAGGATAATGATTCCAAGAATATATTTGTGAAGTTTTCATAGTTGTTGCCCAATAGTAAGAGCACTACAAATGAATGTTATATTGTTAAGAGCAGCATCTCATTATTTATGCCTGCTTTTAGCTCCAGCCTCATCTCCCATTACAGCATTCTCTGTCATTTTTGAACAGCTAATGGTACTGGTGTCTAAAACACACCATGATCTCTTCCTCTATGCCCTTGTTCATTCGGTATTCTTGACCAGGTTGTATTCTTCCTGAGCTTCAGATCCATATATTCAACTATCTGTTTAACATCCTCTCTTGGATTGTTCAAGAGTTCACCAAATGCAATATGTCCAAGACCAAACTCTTGATCTTTTCCTAGCATTATTCTTAAAAATTAGTCCCTTTCCTGTGGTCTCCATCTCAGTTACTAACACCAGAAAACAGAGACAGCATTCTTATGTCACCTTCTCTATACTGCAATAGCATCCTAGCTCTCTGTTTCTCATTTGCTCTAGTTTTCTAAAATCTATTTATGCAGTGAAGCCATAGTGATTTTTTTAAATACAGATAAAAAACATGTCACCCCTCTTCTTTGATTTCTTCAATATAGTTTCTTGGCTTTCAGGTTAAAGGAAAAATATGTAACATGGTTTAAAAATAACTCAGGGTAAAGTCCCTTTCTTCTTATACCAGAATCCCCATTGTGATATGAATCAGAGGCACACTTATGTCTTTCTTAATATAAATTTAATCATATAGTTTGACTTTTTTTTTTATCTCTGGTTACTTTAGTCAACCTGATATTTGTAATATTCATCTATATTGTTTCATATGAAGCAGTAGTTGATTCTTTTCATGGCTGCATAATGTTCTATTGTTTAATGATACCAACATTGATCTGTTCCACTCTCGATGAACATTTAAGTTGCTACTTGTTAGGGGTTCTTACAAATACTGCTGCTCTAACGATTCTTGTACATGCCTTATGATGCACACATGCATGTATTCCTGTATATTTAGAAGTGAAATTTCTAGGTCATAGATTTTGCATATATTTGGCTTTAGTAGATGCTAACAAATGTTTTCCAAAGTGGTTATACTATTTTACACTCTCACCATCAGAATATGAAAATTCTTGTTCCATATCTTACCAAATATGAAGTTGTCCAGAAATGGAAATTCTTTCTTCTCCTCCCCTCTCCTCCCTTTCCATCCTCTCTCACCTCCTCTTGTTTTACTTTCCTGGCTGCTAAATCAAACACTAGGCAATGAGTTGATTTAAAAAATGGGGATTTATTGGCTCATGGTTTTGAGGCATGGAGAAGTCCAAAATCAAGGTGTCATCAAAATGATGCTATCTCCCAGAAGACTGTGATCCTTGGTCCTTGGCTGTTCAGTCACATGGCAGTGCACGTGGCAGGCGCTCCTGACTTCTCCCTTCTCTTCTGGGTTCTGTTGACATTCAGCTTCTGGCTGCTTCCTCTGGCTTTCTCTCTGAGTCTGAATTTCATTCTGCTTATAAAGGACTCTAGAAAGAGGATTAAAGCCCATCCTGATTCAGTTGAGCCACATCTGAACGAAAGTAACCTCATCAAAAGCTCCTATTTACAATGAGTTTGCATCCAGAAGAATGGTTTAAGATTAAGAACATGTTTTTCTGGGGTACATAGCTACAAGCCTCCACACCTCCCTTCCCTTCCTCCCTCCCTTCCTTCCTTCCTTCCTTCCTTCCTCCCTTCCTTCCTTCCTTCCTTCTTTCCTTCCTTCCTCCCTCCCTCCCTTCCTCTCTTCCTCCCTCACTCCCTCCCTTCCTTCCTTCCTCCCTTCCTCCTCCCCTCTTTCCCTTCCTTCTTTCCTTCCCTTTTTTTCTAGCTATGATTGTGGATGTGTATTTGTATGCCTTTTTAGTATTACTTACTATACTTAGTATTAATACTTTAGTATTACTATTTTACTATTTTAATATTTTTACTAAAATACTAAATTTTAGAATTTTAGTACAATAATAAATTGTAGTAATTTACGAAAAGTATTGTTACTTTAGTATTACTATATTACTGTTTTAGTATTTAGTGTTACTACTAAGTATACTTAGTATTACTACTTTAGTGTTACTTTCAATTGATTAACAATGTTAGCACTTATTTGTAATTGTCAAATGGACACTATCTCCTCTTTGTTCATTGTTAACTGAGTTGTCTGTCTTTTTAATACGTATTTATAGTAGTTTTTTTTTTATTATTTAGATATGTGCCAGGTATTTGCATTTCAAATATATTCTTTCACTCTTCTAATTTGTATTTTGATATAGGCAAGTTCTTAATTTTCATGAAGTCCTATTAACAATCTTTAATTTTATGGTTAGTGCATCGTGTGTCCTTACCTACTCCAATGTGATAAGAATATTATCCAATCTTCTTGGAGCTTTATAATTTTATCTTTCAAATTTCATTCTAAGATCTCTATATAGGATGAAGTTGGAGTGAAGGTATATATTTCTTTTCCAAATGGCTTTCTGATTGTTACGTGTTTTGAAAATGCCATTCTTCTTCATTGCATCGCAATGACATTTATTTCATGAAACAAGTATATATATATCTGAGACTATCTTTCTTGTTGCATTAGTCTACTTGCCTATTTTGTACAAATATTACACTATCTTATTTAATCTATATTTGTATTACTTTTTGAGAACTGATGGTACAATTATTTCAACTCTTTTTCTTAAAGTTTGAGTTGTTCTTTCGGGGTCTTCCAATTTTCCTATAATTTATAAATTCACCTTTTCAATGTCCTCGGAACCATGTTATAATTTTATTGGGATTTTTATTGTATCTATGATTCAAATTGGGAATAGTAGGCATTTTTAAATACTGAGGGTTCCAACCTATGAACTCTATTGATTTAGTGTTCTCTAGCTTCTATCCACAACATTTGTAGTTTTTAATGTATAGGTCTTACATATCATACATCAGATTATTTCCTAGGGATTCAATTCTTTTCAAGTTACTGCAAATTTTATAAATAAAATTAATATTTCATATATCATATTTGAATACAATGACCTTGCTAAATTCACTTATTATTTCTTATATGCTGTCTGTATATTCTTTGAGGTACTCTACTTACATAATGACCTGTATAATAGTGATAATTTTATTTTTTTGTCATGTCCAATCACTTCTTTAACTTGTCACATTGCATAACTATGACTCTGGTCTCAAGTGTTCATAATTCCAGGTCTTTGAAGGAAAGGGTTCAGGACTTAAAACAAAAAGAAATATGGAAATCTGAATGGTTCTTTGTTTGTTACAGATAATGTAATTGAAAATATGACTTAACAGTTTCATTCTTTAAATATTTAAGAAAAATATACCAATTTGGAATGGATTATAGGTAAAAATGGGAGAGGCATAAACGGAAAATGGTTATTTTTATATATGAAAGTGTTTTAGTTTTCTAGGCTACTCTAGCAAATACCATGCAATGGGTTGCCTTAAAGAAGGTGAATTTAATAGGAAGTCCAAATCAAGGCATCATCAAGGTGATGCTTTCTTCCTGAAGACTGGCATTCTGGGGCTGGTTTTCAGTGATCCTTGGCTCTATCACATGATAAGGCATAGGGCAGTCTTTTCTGACCTCTCCCTTCTCTTTCAGGTTCCATTGGTTTCAGCTTCTTCTGGCTACTACCTCTGTGTCTTTCTTTCTGTCTGAATTTCACTCCACTTATAAAGGACTTGAGTACTAGGATTAATATCCATCCTGATTGAGGTGAGCCATAACTTAACTGAAATAAGCTCATCAAAAGACCTACTTACAAACTCACACCCTCAGGAATGGATTAAATTTAATAACATGTTTTCTGGGAACATATAGCTTCAAACTACCATGGAAGGGAAAAGAAACTATAAGCTGGTGCAACAGAGGAAGAGGCAAAACAGAAGATCTGGGAGGAAATGGGGTAATTACGAGAACCATATGTTTCTGGTACTCTTAGAGTTTGTTATGTTAATGAGGACCAAGGAAACATAATACGAAAAATATTCTCTTTCTCTCCTTGCTATCTCTAGCTAGAAGAGTGATGTAATAACTCCAAGGAAAAGGTAATTTCTATTTCAGTTGAATGGGGTTTGTAGTATGAAAAAGATTTCTAAAATGATCTGGTGAAGGTAAGGCTAGAATAAAGCTTGAAACCCAGACTTTGTGAGAATCAGGTAATATGATTTTGTTTTGAGAAAAGAGTGAAATGCCCTTTGAATCTTCATTCCTGGGTGCAACTCCTCTTTGTTTTTTCAGACACTGGCATGGAAATATCTATGCTTACATTTTCCCAAAAACTTTGTTTGACTTAAGTTGACCACATAAGACAAATTTGTTTTGCATTCCTTTGCCTTCTTTCCTTAGTCATATCATGGTTTTAAACAATTACATTATAGTTTCTTGATATTTGTCCTTGTCTCTCATTAAAATGTTCCTAATATAATCTGCGTTCCCAAAACCTAATTCATTGGCTTATAGAGAGGCAATATCCAATTCATTTTGTTTCCTCTTTTTAATGGACAATTATTTCAAAGAAAGAAGAGAAAAGGAGTTTTGTGACTGGAATAATTTACCCAAACAGAGAATAAGACAGAAACTAAGACAAAACTATGGCAAAATATCTCGTCTAATCACTTAAAAATTTTATATTCTTCAGAGACAAGGAAGAGCTCCATTCAGAATCAAATGATTAAATTTATTTCTTCTTTTTAGATCTCAAATTTCTTATCTATAGATTGAAAGAATTGGAGGAGTTAAATTCCAAGATGCCTTCCAGTATATCAGACCAAAGCATTAATGCACAAATGAAACTGGGAGAATATTGATAGAAGCAAATGCTGAAGGAGATGAGGTGTGTAGATAAGTAGAGGGAGTGCAGATTATCTGAGTCAAGACACACCAGACCTAAAACAGTCAATCTCAGAACCAGTTGAAGAAAATTGGGGAAGAAGGGTGCGTCTTATATTCTTGCAAATCAATGGACACGTGCTGTGTCCTAGGCCAATCTGCTTAAAGGTGTAGAGGGGGCAGGGACCAGGGCTGGACATAAAAGAGCAGAGCCAGCTGCCGCTTACACTTGCTTCTGACACAACTGTGATCACTAGCAACCACACAAAGAGACACCATGGTGAATCTGGGTTCTGATGAAAAGACCGCTGTCACCGCCCTGTGGGGCAAGGTGAACGTAGAAGAATGTGGTAGTGAGGCCCTGGGCAGGTTGGTACGGAGATTATAAGGCAGCTTGAGGAGGGAGGATGGAAGCTGGGCATGTGGGGGCAGTAGTCTCCTGGGTTTCTGACAGGCACTGAATCCTGCTGTCCCTTGTGCTGCTTTCCCCGCTCAGGCTGCTGGTCGTGTACCCCTGGACCCAGAGGTTCTTTGAATCCTTTGGGGACTTGTCCTCTCCTTCTGCTGTGCTCGGGAATAGTAAAGTGAAGGCACACGGCAAGAAGGTGCTGACTTCCTTTAGTGATGGCATAAAACACCTGGACAACCTCAAGGGCACCTTTTCCCATCTGAGTGAACTGCACTGTGACAAGCTGCACGTGGATCCTGAGAACTTCAAGGTGAGTCTAGGAAATGTTCTACTTTTCTCATTTCCTAATCTTTCACTGTGCTTCTTTCACCTATTAGCTTTGCCTCCACATTCCTTTATACTTTATCTATACCTTATCACTTAATGCTTTTCAGACTTTATATCATTCTTTCCTTTCAATATTCTTTGCTTCCTGTCTCATGAGCTTACTTTTTATCAAGCTCTTTATTTAATTTCCTAGCTTTTGCCCCTCTCTCCTTTTTTCCTTATTTTCTTTCCAGTAACCAGTACTCAAATTATGCCTACCAGCTCAGCTCTCATCTGCTACTTCTGCCCCTGGAAAAATCCTTATTTTCCTTCAAATTGGGGTTGGTATAGTCTGAATCAAAGAGGAGAGGCATGCAATGCTTTTCTAGAACTGTACATTGCTTTGAAATTTGAATTGTCTAAAGTCAAGAATAAATTGGGAAGAAAATTGATGTCTGAGCATAAAAGACCAGAAGATCATATAGGAGGTGGAGCAGCAAGAGTAGCTAAAAGACAGTGCACATCACATTAATTAATCAATGAATCAGTTAATTAATGTTTATTTGTATAATTACTTTTTAAAATGTTGGCGGGAATAACCTGGGGATCAGTTTTGTCTAAGGGGTAGCTAGGATAAATGGACAATACCTCAATTTCTCAGAAGTCAAGCTGGATTCCTTTGTTAACTATGTCTCTGTGTCTACCTACCTCTTCTCTTCAGCTCTTGGGCAATGTGCTGGTGATTGTGCTGGCCCGTCACTTTGGCAAGGAGTTCACCCCGGAGTTGCAGGCTGCCTATCAGAAGGTTGTGGCTGGTGTGGCGAATGCCCTGGCTCACAAGTACCATTGAGATTCTGGTCTGTTTGCTGGTATCAATTGGAAGTCCCTGATTCCCTATATTCTGTCTTTTGAACTTGGGGAAATAATGTCTACCATCAAGAACATTATTTCTGCCTAATAAAGAACTTTCAGCTCAACTTTATGATTCATTCACTTATTTGCTTTCATTCTTACTCACTCTGGGGTGTGGGAAAATCCCTGAAGGTCTAAAGATAAGGAGCTCCTGTGTCTTATAAGATGATGTCAAGAGAAATGGGAAGATGAAGGAGGAGATGCTCAGACAGTAGTGGATGACACATCAACCTTCACAGTGTAGGGATTGGGAGGAAGGTTTGGCATATAGAGAGGATACTGGCACTTCAGGAGTTCTACAAAATATATCAAGCCTAAGGTACAGTTTCCTACAATTTTCAACAACTTCCAACAAACCAATGGGCCCAATTAGAGGAGTTCAACACACTGCTGTGTTCCCTTTCTTCTTTCTTCTCTCGCCTACACATTGTAGCCCCCAATACTAAACTCCACCATGCATTCCTGCTTTAAGGAAATGTCTCTCACTGGCCACACAGTATCTCCAAAATAAGCCCATGGTTTTGTTTTTGTTTTTGTTTCTAATTTCTGGCACAGTTCAATGCTTGTGAACCTCCCTTGGTCCCAGCTTCAAAGAAAATTACTGCTTAAGAAAGTGTTTTCTAACTCTCTCCCTTTGCCTATTTTTCAATTTTATTCTTATTCATCAGGTACTTACTCCATTCTACATAAATAGTTTGCTAATTCTGTGCAATCTTTCATGAGTACACTGCCCTATATTGAGTTCCTCCATAAGGAGTAAATGAACATTTGTTAAATGAAATAATGAATGAATGAATAAGTCAATAAATGAATGAATGAATGAATGCTTTATTAGTCTTTGCTGGAAGTCTTAGGAATAGAGGGCAATCTGAACAATAAAACATTTGCATAGAGTTCCTTTGTTGTTAATGGTACAATACACAATGAGACAGTAGGTGAGAAAGTAAAGGACACTAATCTGAGAATTAGGAAATGCATAATCCAAATCAGTCAGCCATTGGACTTCTGATCATATGTATTTTTGAGCATTATTTTTTTTATTTGTAAAATTAGATGGATTTCTAGGAACTTCTAATATGCATGTATTTTTGTAATCTATGCCATGCCCCTATTAATTTGGCTCTTTAGAGGAGAATATGAACTTATTCTCTATTATAATTTTGTAAGGTCTGTAAATATACAACAACATATGGTTCCTTTAAAGTAGAAAGCCTCCTTTTTTCACATATACATGCTAGACCTCAGATATCAAGGGTGTGGAATTGGGATTAGAAAACAGTCTGAATGTAAAGCATTGATAAGTCTAATGTAGGTTTAAATTTTAAAAAATGAAGACCCCAAATTATAAAAGTCAAATCAAACCTTTTTTAACATTTAAAATATTTGAATTATCTCTTTTCCCAGAATTTGCAATGTGAAATATTTTCCCAGGATCTACTGATATTTAGGTTTTCATTGCTTCTGGGTTTAGAGAAGAATCAGCATAATTAGAAATTATTTAAGTTTTATCACTTTCACTCTTCTAATCATTTAGTGGCTTATAATTCTGACCTATCTTCCAAGTATCCAGATGGGAGCTAAGCCTTTATTTATATATCTGAGCATATTTAAAGTGAGATTTTTTTCACAAGTACTTGATAAGAATTGGGACACATAAAAAAGTATGAGAAATTTTTATTTTTCTAGCCAGTGATGAAGAAAATATTTGAGAGAATGGAGACCACAAATGGGATTTTGCAAATTTCTTTGAAATAACTGGAAAAAGAGTAGTCTTTATCTTCTGGCTAACCTAAAAATATTTTTGTAGTTAGAGTTTCAGAGTGTTAGACCTGAGAGGATGAGAGACCTCTGTTAATTATCTGTTGCTACTGATGACAAAGGAGAAAGATGAGTCTAGACAAGGGTTTAATTGAATCAGGAGAAGCTTATAAGGTAGGAAAAAATGGTAAGTAAAAGAAAGGAAATGGGAATTCAAGAAAGGAGTAAGATGTATAATAGAAAGTGGAGAAAATGTCTAGCAGGGTTCTCAGGGAATTCTGAGTTCCTATGCTGAGCTCAGCAATGCTTGTTACTTTTGGATTTCTTACCGGCATACTACAGAAGTAATTGTTTTGGCATATTCTGAAGACATAGGAGATGCATCCACATACTCTTAAATTTAACTGCTGTGGCCAAATCCCTTCCAATTTCTGGAACTCAGTTTCCTCATTTTTTAAATAAGAGCATTAGGTGAGGGAATCTCTAAAAAACCTATCAAGCTGTTTTTCTAAAAAGTGTACAAATAAACTTGCCAAGGAAGATATTTTCAGCAGCAGTACATGAAAGGAAAAGGGCCAGGAGATAAGTAAAGGGAGAATTGAGGATCTAAAGTTAGACTCTAAGGACAGTACCAGAACTGCCAAGGACCGGTACGGTTGTCATCATTCAGACCTCACCCTATGGAGCCACACCCTAACTTTGGCCAATCTGCTCAGAGGAGCAGAGAGGGCAGGGACTAGGGTTGGGCATAAAAGTAAGAGTAAGGCCAGCTGCCGCTTACACTTGCTTCTGACACAACTGTGATCACTAGCAACCACACAAAGAGACACCATGGTGCACCTGGGTGCTGATGAGAAGTCTGCCGTCACCGCCCTGTGGGGCAAGGTGAACGTGGAAGAATGTGGTGGTGAGGCCCTGGGCAGGTTGGTATGGAGGTTATAGGGCAGCTTGAGGAGGGAGGATGGAAGCTGGGCATGTGGAGGCAGTAGTCTCCTGGGTTTCTGACAGGCACTGAATCCTGCTGTCCCCTGTGCTGCTTTCCCCCCTCAGGCTGCTGGTCGTGTACCCCTGGACCCAGAGGTTCTTTGAATCCTTTGGGGACCTGTCCACTCCTTCCGCTGTGTTCGGGAATGCTAAAGTGAAGGCGCACGGCAAGAAGGTGCTGACTTCCTTTAGTGACGGTATAAAACACCTGGACAACCTCAAGGGCACCTTTGCTCAGCTGAGTGAGCTGCACTGTGACAAGCTGCACGTGGATCCTGAGAACTTCAAGGTGAGTCAATATTCTCCTTCTTCCTTCTTTCTATGGTCATGTCATGGGACGAGGACATAGGAGTCAGGGTCCAGGTCTGAATAGAAAAAAAAAGTTCTGGTTGCATCACTATGGACTCCTCAAGACCATTCAGTTTCTTTACTTGCTTTGCTCACAGTCATTGTTTCCTCTTGTTTCATTTTTCCTTTCTTCTTCATAATTTCCCCTCTCTTTATTTTTTAATATAATCTTTTAATTTTGTGCCTTTAAATTATTTTTAAACTTTCTTCTTTTAATCCACTATTGTTTTTCCTTTCATTTCTATATTTTCTCTCTAATCCTTTCCTTTCAAAAGAAGAAATGGATTACTGCTACTTTGCATGGGTCTAAAGAATAACAGCAATAACAAGTTCTGGCATAAAGTGGATGGAGGGGACTATTTCTGCATATAAACTGAGAACTTGCATCAGTAGTAGAGGTAACATCCAGTTCTCTATGGGATCCAGTTCTCTATGGGAGAACTTGCATCAGTAGTAGAGGTAACATCCAGTTACCATCTTGCTCATAATGTGTGGGCACAACACAAGGCACATCTTGGAATGATGCCAGAATATTCTGAGAGCAAACTGTGGACCTCCGTAACTATGTTCTTGTTTCTTGTCTCTTCCCCCTCAGCTCCTGGGCAATGTGCTGGTGATTGTGCTGGCCCGTCACTTTGGCAAGGAATTCAACCCGCAGACGCAGGCTGCTTATCAGAAGGTGGTGTCTGGTGTGGCTAATGCCCTGGCTCACAAGTACCACTGAGCTCCTCTTCCAGCGTTCCAGTTCCTACACAAAGGTGCCTTTGTCCTCGAAGTCCAGCTACTGAATGTGGAGAAATTGTAAAGGGCCTTGGGAATCTGGTTCTGCCTAATAAAGAACATTTATTTTCATTGCATTTGTGTATTTAAATTATTTCTGCATCTCTTACTCAGTTGGGCACATGAGAGGGCAAGGAGGCATTGAGGACATGAAACAAGCCAGTGAATTAAAATGGTGAATTAAGGGTTAGTCTAGGCCTTGAAAAGCTGTTCACATTCTCTGATCAGCCTAAAGATACCCAAATTTCTCTAAGGTTTTCTTTCCAGGGTCTATTGTCCCCATTGCTTCTCCTCATCTGACCCACTTTAGCCTTAATTCATCTTATAAATATCTGCTTAAAAGAGGGAAAAGTCAGAGAGGTGGTTTGCCTCTCCTGACTCTCTGAGCTCCTGCTCTTTACCACCATCACTAACAGTGACCAGAGGTTTTGTAGTTCTGGTCTTCCTGAATCCTTTGTTCTTTCATAATCTACATGGAAGGAATGGGTTGCTAATTGTGTGATAAATATGAAAAGGGGCTTTTTGTTTTGTACAACACCACTGTCTTGTAACCTTTTCATGCACTCATGCCAAATGGAAGTCCCATTCTCTCTTAGGGTGCTTTAGCATGACTATTCAGGAAGTAATTGAAGATCTGGTTCCTTCCTTATCCTATCTCTGATGGCTTTTCAGTCTCTGGAGTTATTACCATAGCATTACCATCAGTAAC
>JAQZBX010030425.1:0-26814 GCA_029593785.1 Cabassous unicinctus | reverse complement strand
GCTCTCTTTTATTTATTTATTTTTCACCAAGAAACTACTGCAACTGGGGCTATCTCCTGCAGGATATGCTGTAACAACAAGAATTAAATTTCTGTAGCAACAAAGTTTTTAAAACACTACAAGTGACTTTTTTTTTTCACACTCCAAAATGCCTGTAGTCATCTGTGCATATTTTTATCTAGATTGACAAAGCTGTCTTGATTTTTCTGATATAAATAAAATATAAGGCTTCATACTTTTCCAGTGCTCTTTAATAAGAAATTATAGTAAAAAAAAAAAAAACCTCTAAAAGTCTCTGTTACAGCTTTTACCTTCCTTAGTTGCTAAAACGTAAATATTTTGACTGAAGGTAAATGCAGTAAAATTTGATACTGATTACTTGTAGTATGCTACTTTATTTACTGATAGAAATCATTTTATATGTTTGCATTCAGACATCTTCAACCTCCCCCCATCCCTTTTTTATTTTGTGTCTTTCTAAAGTAATATCATAACTTTTATTCTGCCTTTGGAGTACTGTTTAAAATAGTGGATGCACAAACTATCAGTCTCCACACAAATGGTAGTGAGTTTTAAAATATCAAAATATATTCTTATTTTACTATGCACATTTTTAATAATTCAGTGTGTGGCAACTGGGCTGGGCAAAATTTGTATTTCAGCTTCCCAAATGAAAAAGCCTTAAAGAGGGGCAAAGCAGCAAATAAAGAATCTAGAGATTTTCTAAATCTGAGTTAATATCTCTCCCTTAGTTCTTTCAGGGAAACAAGCCTGAGCAGCTGTTACCTAAGAAGTGGCAACACTCGCCTGACAATAAAAATGTTCCCTAGGACACCTCCTATCGTACACTTGGTTGGTATTATAAAATGTGAGTGTGTTCCCCTACCTGGAATAAAGCAACAGAGCTGTGTGCCAAAAAAAGGAGGAGGAAAGAAGGCTGTCAAATCCATTTCATAAGATTTTTTACCTGGGAGCAACATGGTTATATACATTTTAATTAGGAGGAGGGGAAAGAAGAAAAACTAGTTTAAAGTGTCCTAAACGCACTGGCCAACATAAACAATTTTATGTTAACATATAAAAATCGAATTTTAACATTTCTCTTTTCTTTCATTAAGAAAGGGATGAAAAGGAAAGCGAAGTTCCATGAACTGGGTATTCTTGCTCAAGTCAGAAGCTGGGAACTTTGGGATGGGTATTTTCATCCTGACAACACACCCTAGCATACTCAAATCAGAATATAACTGCTATAAAAAGGGGGAGGAATGGGAGCTGGGGGGGGGGCCGGGCAGCCGGTGAGATGGGCCTTCTGGTTAGCTGAGCAACCGCTGATCCCACCAAATCAGCAAAGCAAACGGATAATGAGAGAAGCTCTCAGGTGGTGGGTCCTCTAGATGTTGAGTGGAGCCAAGAGCCCACTTCACTCTTGTCAGAGACTAGTCTCTAATTATAAAAGGCTACTTTGAACACTTAGGGCCTCAGAGATCCTACTGGAGAGGACAACGTCTAGGTCTTGACACACATTAAGGGCATTTCTTAACATATATTGGGAAATCAAAAAGTATATTTCAAGAATAAAGCTTGAAAACATTTACTATTTTCCTTAAGTCCAACTGGGGCAGTCCAATTCTATTCAAATAAAAACTGCCAGGGTCGGAGCCTGGATGTCTCCCCCTGCTGACTGCCCCTCCCAATTCAGTGCCTGTGAAAACTTACTTTCTACACCCTAAAACATCTAGAAACTACCCAGAGATTGCAAGCAAAAGTTATTCTAAAACAAGCTATATCTGATCTCTTTGTGAAGCTTAAAACTAAACCTAAAACTATGAGCTCTACTCCCATCTCAATCTATTACTACTACTTCGCCTAAAGGTAAAAGAACTCTCTCAATGCCAAGAAAAAAACAGGAACGATTTTTTTCTCGATCCAAGGGACCTCTGACGGCACCCCTAGACTTAATGGTACAAAGTCCAGGACTCGGGACAGCTGGCGCCCCCCAGCCACCTCCCTTTTAGTCACAGGCAGTCAGCACAAAAATGACTTGTAGATTTCTAATTAAAAGACCAGTGAGACATGAAGTTTAATATACATAATATTTCCAAAATTAATTCACTTGGGCGCACAGGGGAAAATAGTGATGGATGTAGGTGGTGGAGAGGGATATACTTTTAAACTAACAACACGGGTAACACAAAAACACGCTTTATAGTAAGTTGGATGCAAACCCCCAAAAGTGAAGCAGTCTTCACGCCAGAAATCCAAACCTTAAAAAATAAAAAAGGCTCCCACGTTCACAACACAACTGCCACAACACGCACACACATCCCAGCTGTAAAGGGCGGCAGCTCAGTGCTCCCTCCGCCCAACTGCTCGGCTCTCGCGGGCTCCCGACCCCCTCCCGACCCGGCCGTGACTGCCCGTCCTCTGCCCTTCCCCCCGCAGACCTGCCCCCGGACGCGGCGGGTCCCCGGCCTCGGGCCCGGGGGTCTAAGGGCGCGGGGCGGGGCAGCGGCGGGGCGAGAGCTCCTCCTCGTACCTGCTCCCGCCCCAGGTCCCTCTCGCGGAGCCGCCCGCGACCCTCCCGGCCCCTCCTCCGCCCAGGCCGGGTCCCGACACCGCCCCCGGCAGCCCGGAGCCCCGCGCACCCGAGGATCCCCTCCAGCCCGGCGCCGGGAGAACTTACCACATGCAGCTCCACCTGGGAACTAACGCATCAGGAGGGGTTTCCGCCCTCTCCTCAAGCTACACCCGGCCCATGCGGAGTCTCCCGCTCCGGGGGCCCGAGGGTGGCGCCGGGGAGCGGGCAGGAGCGGAGACCAAGGCTAAGACTCTGCGGTCCTCCGCCTGCGCGCCCCGAGCATTATACAATGGTGGAGGCGGCGGCGGCGGCGGCGGCAGGCAGCGGAGGAGGAAGCGGGAGGCGGGCGGAGGGGGCGCCCTGCCGGAGCGAGCAGCAGCTCGTGCTCCAGCACTCGCCGTGCAGGAGTGACGTGCGGCGAGCAAGCCTCCGCGAGCGCCGGCCCGGTCTCGGCAGGCCCCGCCCCCGGCTCGCCCCGCCCCCAGCTCGCCCCGCCCCCTCCCCCGGCGGTCCCGGGAGGCGCGATAAATGCCGAGCAGGGCCGCGGCCGCCCGAGGAGCAGGAAGGAGCTGGAAGGAGCAGGAAGGAGCGGGCGGAGCACGCGAGACGCCGGGGAGCAGCACCGCCCCACAGCTCCCTCTCCGGCCGGCGCGCCCTCTATTTTTTCGTAAGGAAAGGCTTAAAGAAGAGGGGAGAGGAAAAGATACTCCGGTCTGAGGACCAGAACTATCATCAATAATCACCCCATACTCCAGAAAAAAACTCATGCAAATGACGAAGCCGCTAGTGACAAAGGCGGCGGCGAGTGCAGCGCGCGCACGGCCCGCTAAGTCGCGCGACCGCAAATATGACAAGCATCTGAGCTATTCGGCAACTTGGGGCCGGTCAGCGAGGCAGGCAGGGTCCCTGCGGGGGCGGGAGGCAAAAGTCCAGCCCCAAGACGGTGGGTCCACGCTGCCCGCTGGGGACTGGAATCAGGGGTCCCGGGAGGGCGGCAGCGGCAGCTTCCGCAGCGGAGACACTCCCCGGACGCCCCAGTCTGGGAAGCACCAGTGGCCTACAAAGGTGTCTGAATGGCAGGATGGGGGCCCCAGCTGGATCCGGGGACAGAAAAAGCCCCAAGCGGGCGGTAGACCCAGCCCAGTACTCGGAATGGGTCACCAAGTCAGCAGTACTTTGGAGCACAACGGAACCGAGCAGTGTACTTCCTGGCAGGCTGCGCCGCGGTACAGACCCCACAGCCGGCCGCTTGCCTCTGTAGGGCCTGCCAGGTAGGGAAGCCAGGCTTGGAGACTAAGGGGGTCAGAATCGCCACCCGCTGTCCAGAAGTTTCACATTGATAGTCTTTTCCCTCTCCTGAAGAAAGCTTATGCTTTGAACTACTTACATTTACCTGGGAAATTTACAGTAGTTAGGAGAGATGTGTGTATCTAAATGGTGCGAATCTAAGAGCACTGGCAAAAGAGGCCAGAGAGGCAGCTCTACTGGAAAATGAACGATTCTTTTTTAAATTACATGCGCTTTCAGTGTAATATATTATTAAAAGCAATTCGGCCACCTTACAATTTTGGCTGCCACCCCAATCAATATTATCTCAGATCACTTTGGCTTTTAATGGTCCACTATACTAGTTGTATTTAAGGATAATAAAGCTTTAAGACCTAACATAAAGGTGATTATAAGTCGTTAACATCAAGACAAGCTTAGACCTATTCAAGATGTTCTGTAATGATTTGTTATCAATCAAATTGATGATCTTACTGAAATTAAACTTGGGCTATATGTTGGTAGGGGAGATTGTTTCCTGTTTTATCCTTATTTCAGGGAAATGGAAGAGGACCCTCAGTATAGTTAAAATCTTATATGTATATATCTTTCATTATAGCCAATTCCAAAACCTAATTACTTGTGGTATTTTTTTCTCTTTTTTTTGTACAAAGTTAGTGCCTGGGTGGCATAACATTCAAACATTTTGCTGTGAAGCCAAGATATTTTTTATTTCCAGAGTTCTACATTTTAGACACGACACTACCTACTAACAGTTTCCTAACCACCCACTCACATACTTTGGGCACTCACTTTAAGGAAAAGCCATTGAAACAGAAGCTGCAATCTCTTCCTGTGGTATCTGGAACTGAGGCCAGCGGCATTAGCTCTGTTGAATTTAAAATGAATTTAAAATATTATTCATGAATTGAACTGAGGAGAAAGTTAGCCTTACAGAATTTCTGTGACACTTTGGATATTTTCTAGCAAATGGATTACCAAATGCCAAATCCAGTACAAAAGAACCAAGAACAAAAGGACAATTTTTGTGTCTTCATAGTGGACACATGATTCTGCTGAAGCACGTTTTGTTTGTGCTCAGTAAAGGTTCAGGTTCTTAGGGGCGCAGCCTGGGTTTGGGTTTGAAACAATTTTCACCTTTTTCCATGTTTTTGAAGGCTGTAACCTCTTATCTGTGCACACTTTACATCCAACTCCTTCCTCCCCCCACTTTCAGATTCTGGCATCTTTGACCAAGAAATCAAAGCCTGAAGTGGCAGCTTCAACAGCTGCTGAGACAGTCCAACACCAGGTGGTTAACCCTTCCCCTGAGGCAGAGTCACTCACAGGCCAGCACAAGGATCCTTGTCTAACCTCTGGAAATCCAAGCCCAATTCCAAGGAAAGGCCCTCTCGCACTCTTCTAAGTCAAATCCCTTCAGTATGAAATGGGCATAAATTTAAAATACATATATATCAATAAAGTTGATTTGTTTAAAAAATAATATATATATATATATATTATTCCCAGCAAATGAACAAGAAATGCCTAATGAACATGTCAGTTTGGTTTTCATTCTTTCACTCTTTAGGGCATTTAAAATAACCCTACTCTTAGGACCTCATTCAGAATTTGGAATTTCTTCATCTCAGTTTCACATAACATAACTTTAAAATAGTTATAAGATATTGGGCCAGTTATCCACATTTAACTATTACTGACATATCTGTTTAGAAAGAAAAGAAACATTGAGTTTGTAATTATAGACACATTTTTACATTATTTAAAAAATTATAGATAGTAATCTTTAAAAATACTCATGAGTTTAATTTCAGGGAGGTATTTCTCAGCATTTCTTTGTAGTTCTGGTTGTTAGTTTACACTTCACTGCTCTCTTTTGCCCTCACATCTTGTAGTAGAACTACAGCAGTAACTGAAGGCCACTTTTAGCACTTAATTAGCATGCACCAAAGAAATAATACAGGGTCAAACTGGATATGTAAACCAAGAAATAAAGAATTTAAAATGTTTTTCAAGCTTTAATTTCTTTGCTTCTTTATTATATTTTATCTTTAAGGTTCCACATGAGTTGTAATAACCATCCATCCATACCTTGCAAATACTGGTCTTATTGATTTTATGACAAAAAAAGAAGAAAGAAACATTTCAGTTATTAAATTGTATACAGGTGAATAGGATAAATAATCTAGTCATCAAAAATGAGATCCTAACTGAATAGACTTTCCATTCATCAATCACTGAAAACTTAGGATTAATCTTCAAAATAATGTTCTATAAGCTGCATCACCTGCTGATAATCAAGGAGTTAATACAAGATAACATGATTTAGAAAACTAAAGTCACGAATATAATATATTCAAGTTCAGTATCTTTCAGCCACAAGTTTAAAACTTTATTATAGGTGATGCCATGTCCCAGGCGTGTGAGCTGTTGGGCCCAGGGCAGCTCTGGGAGCCTGTACTGGCTGCTGCAGGCAGCCCTTCTCTGCATCAATGTCACTGTCATACTGCATGAGGAGCGCTTCCTCAAGAATACTGGATGGGGAACAGACCAGGGAATTGGTAGATTAGAAGAGGAGCCAGGAATTAAATCTCAGCTAATGAACCTTATTCAATCTGTAAGAACTATGATGAGAGTGCCATTGATAATAGTAAACTCAATTGCAATTGTATTACTTTTATTATTTGGGTGACGATCCATGGGGGAAATGGAGACTCAGAAAAGGAGATGCAAGCAGAAGTTATTACTTCAGTTATTATTGGAATATAGTTATTTTAGCTGGCCAACCTTGCTCTTGACAAATGTAAAGCTGACAATAAAATAAGAGTTTCTATTTATCTGATTTGTTTAAAAATGTTGCACTTGTTATTTCATTACAAAAAGATCAGATTAATACAACAGAGACAGTAACTATTCAGAAGTGAAATACATTTGATTGCTAGCTGTTAATAGTCCATGCTGTAGTAAGGATTGTTAAAAAGGAACAAGACTGTCACATCTATGTACATAGAGATTTTTCTCTTTTTCACTTCTCAGGAATAAGTTTGTTGTTATTGTTTCCCCCCAAATTTTTGACATTTATGACTTAGCTATGATATGAGAATGATTATCCCTTAGATAAAATTTAAAGGATTTTAAAAACTAATTGTTACATATAAAATGATAAATAGGTAATTTTAAATGTTTGGGTTAAACATTTTGGCTGTATATTGTCTCAGCTATGGAAAAGTCAAGTTTATAGTAACAATTGAGCAGTATTCCCTAATTCAGGGAGAATTTTAATTTTGTAAGTCAGTCACATGATTGTGTTTTTATTTTAAGTTCTTTCATGCATTTATTATTTTATTGATTTGCCTGACCATATTCATTGGTAGAAAAATCTGTGTAGAAAAATCTGTGACCTTTTTACAATGATGACTTTTTAAAATCAATATAAATGTAAGCCTACAAAAGCAATCCTAAACAATAACAATTAAACTATACTACATAAAAAGAAAAAAAAAATTTATTATACTAAAGGACAAGAATTCATTTACTTCTGTAACTTTTCTCCATCTCTTTTTTTTATGTTTAATTTTTTTATTAGAGCAGCTAATGAAACAGAAAAATCATGCAAAAGGATAGAGTTCCCATATTATTTTCCCATCACCCCCTCTCACAGTTTTCCCTATTATTAACATTTTGCATTAGTGTCCCCATCTTTTCTTCCAATTTCTTTTGTCAGATTTTTTTCCCTTCTCCTTGAAATCACACTTCATACCTGTAGAACTTCAACTCCAATGAAGGGTTCCTTTTGAAAGGCTTCCCATATTGTTTCCATATTGTTCCTGGTCTGCCCTGCAGTGACTCCACTTTATATTCCAAGAGAGGTTTCATTCTTCGGTTAGAGAGATCCCTTTTTCTCTTCCCAAAATTTGAAAATATTTAAATCCTAATTTGGAACAAAATCAACTAAGCTACACCCACTCCCCCTAGCAGTTTTGATTAGTCCCTTCTTCTAACGAATAGTGGTTATATATTTCCACAGAAATCTCAATTAATGTTAGAAATTGCATAGCCTCCAGACCTTCTTTCTCTTTGGGAATCAGCTTGGTGAGATGAAGAGTGCTGGACCAGGAGTTTGAACACCTTGTACAAATAAATCACTTAATTGTGATTAATCTATGAATTTTTAGTTTCTTGATCTGCAGTGTAACTGATTTAGGATTGGCAACAAGTTCTGGTGGAAAAAGAACAAGGCATTTTGAGTCAAGCCACAGCCAGCAGTAAGACTGACTCAGACCCTGGAAGTCGCTGAGCCTGTTTCAGCACCCCTGAAAAGGGGGAGCTTGGACTCAAAGGTTTCTATAGCTCCTTCCCAGAACAGGGAGTCTATGGAAAGGCAGTTACAACAGCTGTGACTACCCTCCTGGAGGAGATTTAGGGATCAAATCTAAGTGCTCTGTAACCTGCTTAGCTCACTTGGAAGAATATAAAACCATACATTTCTAAAAGAAAGGCCTAGAAATACATAATGATAATGTGCTCTGTTCAATAGATGTTCTTTGAATTATTTTCCTGTACAGAAGATGGATTTGAGCAGACCCATCCATATTCTCCTCGATTTGTTACCCATTACGGTTCAAGTCCCCCAGCTGTGAAGTCTGTAATATGCCCCTCTGATGTGTGCATAGGATTGGACAATTTCCAAGGCATTTTCATCTGGATTTGCTTGTTTGCTCTTCTTGACCCCTTCTCTGAGTCACAGGCAGAGCAAGTAGAACTACCCACATCCTACAGATGAGTAAACAGAGGCTCAGAGGAGGACTTGCCAAATGAACTCTTCATCTCACCAAGCCGATTCCCAAAGAGAAAGAAGGTTTGGGGGCAGCATGATTTCTAACAATCATTGAAATTTTCCATAGAACCAGGAGAGCTGACCGTCTTGAGAAGAGTATGAACTCCTCAAGAAGGGAGTATGGTTTGTGGACAGGAAATACAAAGACCAACAGGAGGGGAGGGGAGTGCTGTGGCAGGACCTGGGCACCATTTCACTTCTACCTTATCCTACAGTCATATAACAAGGCTAACTTTATACACAAAGAGCTCAAATCCTGCCTGTCCATAGCCTTGTTAGCACCACATTATAACCTGCAGAATTAACAACCCCACAAAAAAGAAACAAAGCTCCTCATACTCTCCAGCCTCTTACTCATAACCCAAACACTTCATAAAACTGGCACTCTTGTTTATTACTTTCTCTATCCTCTAAAACAGTACCTGACACACAGTAGGCATTCAATAAATATTCACTGGATGAATGAACAAACGAATGCTGAAGAGCTTATACCAGCTTCATAAACTCAAGGGGTTAGACTTTCCTACTAAAATTTTCCTCTCACTACCTGTGAGTCTGAATTTGGTGAATCCTCCCAAAAAAAGATTATGTTTTGAACTAATCCATTCCCATGGGTCTGGGGCCCTTTTGATTGGACTACATCAGTGAGGTGTGACTCAAGTTGGGAGTTTTATATAAATGGAGGCACAGAGAGAGACACACAGAGAAAAGAAGTCACCATTTTTTATCCTGCCATAAAAGAGAGAGGACTGAAGGAAAACAGAGAGGTTCCGGAGTCTGGAATCAGCAGAGCACAAAGGCAGAGAAAGAGCTTCCGAGGGGCAGGGCCCAAGGAGCAGCTCAAGGCTAAGGAGACAATCCCCACCATATGCCAGAGAGCCCACAGCTGAACTCAGGAAGAAAGCAGAGCAGCCGAGACTGAGAGAGGAGGCCCAGAAAGAGACAAGCCCTATCCATGCCTGGTCATCCCCAGCTGAGCTCCATGAGAAGGCAGATTCTGAAGGGGAAAGCAGGGACCTCTGCAGAGATGTGCTGTCATCTTCACCACATGGCAGGATCCCAGGATAACCAGTAGCTGACTTTGGTGAGAAAGCATCTCTGATGGAGCTTTGATTTGGACATTTCGTGGCGGTAAGCTTTTACCCAAAATAAAATTCCCATTATAAAAGCAAACCCATTTCTTGTACTTTGCATCGGCAGGACTGTGGCAAACTAAGACACTACCTTTTCACTGCTGTGTATGTGCACATGTGCATGCAAACATGTATAAATAACCATACTCATACATGGTTTAAAGTATTTTTGGAACTTTCATAATTAGAGGGATCACAGTGAGTGATACATTATTGCAATTTTAACTGCTTTTTTAGCATTTCTACAAGATGCCATTTGAGTTTAACATAGATAAAAGGACTAATGGACACTCACAAAGTAACATACCATTACGAGTCTATACAGCCTTGCAGATAAAATACCAAATTATTGCCATAATTCCACCATTCTGAACTTCTTTCATGAGGACTTCCTCCTCTTACTATAAAAATTAAAATTTTCTGTTATCACTAGACTAGTTCAGGAAACCTGAGTCCGTGCCTGGCCGTGAGATCTTGGGCAATGCGTGTAAGGCCCCAGGGTCTTATTTTCTCATTTGCAAAATGTGCAATGCAGGACTAGATAATCTCTGAGGTCTGGAATTGAATCAGATGGTGGGAAAAATATTAGAGGTCTTCCATGGTAGGGGTGAGGGAATTGTAAGCCAACCTAAGGACTAGTTTAAATGTCTCAGGAGGCCAAGTTGGAAATGTCACTAGAACCCTCTCTCCATCAATTGCTGTGATAATTGAACTCTCTGGATTGGAGAAGGTAGGGAGAACATCTTCAAAAGTTAGTGGCCCGGGGGAGCGGATGTGGCTCAAGCAGTTGGGTGCCTGCCTCCCACATGGGAGGCCCTGGGTTCAGTTCCCGGTGCCTCCTAAAGAAGACGAGCAAATGCGATGAACTGATGCAATGAGCTGATGCGATGAGCTGACACGATGAGCAGACACAATGAGCAGGGAGCAGATATGGCTCAAGCAGTTGGGCACCCACCTCCAAAATAGGAGGTCCCAGGTTTGGTTCCCGGTGACTCCTAAAGAAGAAGAGCAGACGACGAGCAGACACAATGAGCAGAGACAACGAGCAGACAACGAACAGACAGGTGAGGGAGCCATCTCAGAGGGTAAAAAAAAAAAAAAAAAAAGTTAGTGGCCCTAAATCCTCTGGCTTCTCTTCATATCTTTGTATTCATGGACAGCAAAGATGAGAGAATCCTCCCTTAAGGAAAGTAGTCTTACACATTGGAATTGTTACGCATGATATTAGAATGACAGATACAGGCCATTATACATTTTGTCAAAACCTAAAAAATTGTGTGGTGCAAAGTACAAACCATAATGTAAATTATAGACCATGGTTAGTAGTAATGCTGCAATATTTGTTCATCAATTGTAACAAATATACCACACTAATGAAGGATCTTGTTAATGGGGGAAAGTGTGAGAAGGGAAGAGGGTGGTGTATAGGGGAATTCCTTGTATTTTCGATGTAACTTTTAGGTAATCTAAAACTTCTTTAAAAATAAAGTAAAAAAAAAATTTTTTTTTCTGTTAAATCATATTTAGAAACACAGCAGCATTTGATATTTATAGGTAAAGAAGCCTGATAGATGCTGGAGAAAACCAAAGTAGAAGCTTTGGTCATCAACCTTGAGATAAGTTAAAATTTTTAAAACTCTACTTGCCTATCCAAATTTTCAAGTGGGTACCTGAAAGAGTCAAATGACCATTTATTACTGTCACCTTCACACCGTCTTGGTCATGAAATACAAACATATGCCAATAATTAAACATGTTGTAAATGCATTCAACTAATATTAATTCCCACAAAATTTGAAAAATGATGATAGAAAAAAATTTTTTTTCAAAAGTACTACTCTAATGAAAGATATCTTTCATGTCTCAAAAATCAAGCAAGTTTATATGACTTGTGAAGCTAAATTCTATTTTCTGTCACACATATTCTCATATCTGCTGTATAAAATATTTAGGATTGTGTACCTTTAAAGAAGAGGACTTTAAAGAAAAGTGTGGTGATTTTGTAATATAAGTAATATATTTAAACCATTTTTACAAATTCCAGTTACAAAAATTTTACTTTCAGAAGTTAAAAAAAAAAAGTCAAAGCTTTAAAATGTGCATAGAGCCCAGGAAATGCCTCTAAGTCCAGGCTATGAGATAGCACTAGAATATAAAAATGTGGACAGAGCTTAAATATAAGAGAATGTAGAATTTTTCTTATCTTTTAGTCACTGCTGTAGAACTGTTTTTAAAGACTTGTTGTCAGAATAAACAACAGAACTTTTTCAAAATTATCCAACTGTCTAATGCTAGTAGTCCCTACTTGATTTTTTAAAAAAATCACATTCATATAGTTTATTTTTAAAATACCAGAAACGTACTGAGTGAAGTCAAGTAGGAAATAACCAAAGCAAGCATCTCAGATAAACACCAACACCACATTAGATACACTTGTGCAACCGGTCAATTATTTTTAAAGTCATGCTGTAAATGTTGAACAAAAGATTTAATTTTGCCGACTAATATTTGTTTCAAAACTTTTTTCTTAGAGAAGTCTTCTTTGGGTGATATGAAACTCCTTAAATGGGCAATTATCAGAGAGACTGGTTTTAAGGAGAATATAATAGTGTGAATGATCTATATGCAACTTCCCTTTTTAAAAACAGAAGTTGAATCTGTAACACCAAATTTAGAAAGGAGAGTGGATGGCAGCAAATACCACGAGCATATCATCTATAGCATAGACGCCCACTGCCGTTCTGTTCTTTTACAAATAAATGTACACTCTACTATCTTGAATTTGCTCAAACAGTGCATGTATTTAATTGCCCCTAAAGATGATTCTTGTAAATAAAACATCCATCTGAAAGAGTCACAGCAAGCCAAAGATCTCACTTAAAAAGTGCCAAATTCTCTGACTATAACTACAGCAACGATTCATTTGGCCTCATTACACAAAGCTTAACACGATACAATTGGGCCTGCAGATAAATAGCTTTTGTGGGAGTAATTCTGCTAATTTCAACTCCATTTACATTTCTGTTTAAATTCCTTTAAGAAATTAAAGCCCAAATTACTAAAGAAAAAAGGTAGGAGTTTTAAAATTAATCAGGTATTCAATTTTAGTCCATTCCAGTTTGTTACCACTTTAGAACTGTTAGAAATCCTGTCTTCAGTTTTAGTGATAAAAATTAACAGATATAAGGGTAAAGACCCCAGAATCACTATTTTCACATTACAGCCAAAAATGAAAAGTGAGAAAATGAACATCTTTCCAAAAGTTCATCAGATGAAAAGATCAGAATTAACAGAGCCATACCATTTAATGGACAAGAATATTTAATACTACATAAAATGTTGATTCTCCCCCAAGCACCTCCAAAAATTAAATGCAACTCTAATTTAAATTCCGATGCTTTTTTCCTCCCCCATGGAACTTGGAAAACATCTAAAATTCATGTGGCCTATAGCAAAGGACCAGGGATAGCTGTAATAATTTTAAAGAACAAGATGGGGGATGTGTCCTATCAAATATCAAGGCTTATTATAAAGCTCTAGTAATTAAAACAGAATGGTGTTGGCATAGGGATAAATAAATAGAACAGAATTGAGAGTACAGAAATAAACCCACATATGTATGGAAATGTGATATATGACAGAAGTGAGATTACAGCTCAGTGGGGAAAGAACAGACTATGCAATAAATGGCTCAGGGTCATTTGGTTATCTGTATGAAAAATAAAGTAAAAAAAAAATAAGTGCCTAATATTTACCCCAAAAATATATTCCAGGTAGATTAAAATCTAAATATGCAAAACAAAACTTTTAAGGAGAGAATACAGAGAAACGTTTATGGCCTTGGGATAAGGAATATATGCTGATTATTGTTTGCTTCCTGAGATTCATTGTCCACTTGCCTCTGTGCTTTGAAATGCTGACCTCTAGGGACTGCCTCATCCAAGCTCCCTTGCCAACTGGCTTCCAATTGGGTTCAGCCAAAAGAAGGCATTGGAAGGAGGGGAGTTGGTCAGAGGAGAGAGATACTGGGGTATTTTGCCCCTGCTCCTTCCTGCTTTGGGCTCCTGTTCTGTGCCCCCACCCTCACCCCTGCCAGGTGGCCCCTTCTCCACGGCTCCAACTCTCACTGGGTTCCAGCATCACCATTTCATCCCCTTGCCCCTTCAGGCCTAGGAATAGTATCAGCTTCATACTGTTGTTGGTTTCCAATGTCTCAACTTTTGTCACATCTGTAAAAAGTCCCCTCATTAAAGTCTCTTTCATTGAATTATTTGAGTGGAACACTGTTTACTGCTGAGACTGACCATTAAGAAATAAGACAACCGACGCATAGACCATGAAGAAAAGATCGCTAAATTTACGTCAAAAATTAAACATCTATTAAACAAACTATACTATGAACAAGTTAAAGGCAAGCTAAAGACTGTGGAAAAATGTATATGATCCATATAATCAATAAATGATTAATACTAGAATTAATAAAGAACTCCAATATCAATTTTTAAAAAGATATATGACCCAATAGAAAAATGAGTAAAAGAGGAAATTCACTCCAAAGAAGATATACAAACGGTCAATAAGCACATGAAAAGATGCTCAACATTACTAGCCATTAGGGAAATGCAAATCAAAACCACAATGAGATGCCACTTCACACCCACTAGAATGTCTATTTAAAAAGGGGCATTGTTGGTGGGAATGTACAATGATGCAGCCACTGGAGAAAATAGTTTGATGGTTCCTCAGCAAGTTATCTATAGGATTAATATATGACCCAGAAATCCCTCTTCCTGGTATATACTCTGAAGAATTGAAAAGCAGGGACTTAAACAGATATTTGCACATCAATGTTGATAGAAGCATTATTCCCAATAGCCAAAAGGTGGAAGCAATCCAAGTGTCCATCAATGGAGAAACAAAATGTGGTACATATATGCAATAGAATATTATTCAGCCATAAAAAGAATGAAGTTCTGATACATGCAACAACATGGGTGAACCTTGAGACATCATGTTGAGTGAAATAAGCTGGACACAAAAGGACAAATATTGTATTGTCTCACAGATATGAAATAATTAGAATAAGAAAATTCATAGAGTCAGAAATCAGAATATGTTAGATTACTGGGGATCAGGTTGGGGGTAGGGAATGGGGAGTTAATGCTTAAATTGTACAAAGTTTCTATTTGGGTTGATGGGAAAGTTTTGGTAATGAATGGTGGTGATGGGATGGTGGTGACGGTAGCACCATCACCATGAATGTAATTAACAGAACTGACTTATATATTTGGATGTGGTTGAAAGGGGCAATTTTAGGTTGTATATATGTTACTAGAATAAAAATTTAAAAAAACAGGACTGTACAACACAGTGAACCCTAATGTAAATCATGGACTATAGTTAATAGAACAATTATAAAAATGTTCTTTCATGAATTGTAACAAATGTACCACACTAATGCAAGGTGTTAATAATAGATCAGTATATGGGAACTCTGTATTTATGCACAAATTTTTCTGTAAACCCACAACTTCTCTACTAAAAAAAAAAAATTAAATTCTATAAAGTGCTATAACACAGATGAACCTTCAAGACATCATGTTGAATGAAATAAGTCTAACATAAAAAGACAGACACTGCCTGACCATACTTATACGAAAAAAACTAGAATATGTAAATTCATAGAGACAGAAAGAAGATTAAAGGTTACCTGGGACTCGGGTAGGAGTGGAGAATGTGGATTAACACTTAACAGGTACAGCGTTGCTCTTTGGGGTGATGGAAAAGTTTTGGTAATGGGTAGTGTGGATGTTAGCACAACATTATGAATATAATCAACACTACTTCAAAGTGGTTAAATGAGAAATGATATGCTGTATATATGTTAACACAATAAAAATGCTTTGGAAAGAGGAAACATAAATGACCAATAAACCTGTTAAAAGATAGTCAACCTCATCAGTAATAAAAGCGCAAATTAAAATAGATATTTCATAGCTCTTATATTGATAATAATGAAAGTATGACAATATTAAATATTGATGAGAATGTAGGGAAAAAAAGAACTCAAACAGTTGGTGGGTATCTAAGTAGGTACGACCACTCTGGAGATACTTTGGCATTACCTAGTAAAGTTGGAGATGGACACACCCTTTCCACATGCCTGCAGCCTTTCTCAACTAGGAAATATTCTCAACATGAGAAAATTAAGTCAGTGGCATGCTGGTAAATGTTTCACAACAGGATTGAGGTGGAAGGGAAGCCCTTATTTCCAGCATTTGCTGATACTCCCGCCATGGCTGATTTCAAGCCTCCCAAATGAACCCAGATTTGGGAAGATGCCCATAATCTCTTAGGAGCAGGCATTAGTCACTAGCTCCAGACTTGACTTGAACCATTCTAGCTGAACAGGACACAAGTTAATTCTTTACATGCAATGAATGCCTTAGAGCATTGGGGCTAATTCTCTCCAGGAATTCTGGGTGAGAAGAGCTAAATCTAGAATCTAGAATCCAGATTTAAAAAGAACTAAAAAGATATATATCAACCTGCTAAAATCTCAAAAACATAATATTGAATTTAAAAAAAGCAAGTTGTAAAACATGAAAAACATTGCTACATATTGATTACAGATACATATGTATGCAATTGTAGAAAAAAAACATATTAGAGATACAAAATCAAATTCAAGAAAGCTATTATCTCTGGGAAAGGGAAGAAGGTAATGGAAGCAGGGAAAAGTGCACAGGTGTTTTCTGTTATATCTGTGCTTAATTTCTTTTTTCACACCTTTAGAAGCAAATAAATATGTTGTAATAAACCATCTTAATTTATCATTTTAAATTTCATTAAATACAAAAATACATTTTCTTTCCTGTCTTCCTTTTGGTTCCCATGAAGTAGAACTTCGTAAGGTTTTTTCCTTACAATTTCTAGTATCTATTAATGAAGCACTGGATAATAGTTGTATTTCAGGCATTCATTTATTCCCCATGGTTTCAGCCAATAAAATTTGTTCCTTTCACTCATTTTGATATGTTATCTTCTCCCTTTTTCTCAACAGACTGTAGAAGCCAATGATAATGCTAAAGTAACAAGTTCTTAACTGGAAGCCCAGCTGACAGACAAAATAAGAGAGTAATTGGTTTAAAACTCATATTTTGGGTAAACTTCTCACCTGCCAGGCTAACTTCTATAATGCTATAAAGAATAAAATCTTCCTTATAAAATATTGAAAGCTTCTTGTTACTTCCTTAATATGTCAAAGAACTCAGCCCTAAAAAGTGAAAGCTTGTTTTTTAAAAAAAGGAAACACACCTTCCCCACGTAAAATCTTTCACTTGGTGTTCAGGTGACCACCAACTGCTACCCCAAACGCATCTTTTCTTTCTTATTGTGTGTCTCCTGACATGAGGCATCACGAGAATAAAGTCCATGTACTCTCCCAACCTTTGGGAACGTGGTGTTGTCTCTGTGCATGCGTAGTGTGACTTTTTTTTCAAAGAGATTGTCCTGAAACAAGCCCATGTTTTAAGTACACACTTCTCTGCGAGCTAGCAGGCATTCTGAAGCTAGGTGGTTCTAAATAAAGAACTCTAGTCAACAACAGGAAATAACTCCCACAGAAAAAAGGGGCAGAATACAAACTCTCACCAACTCTTTTACACAGTTCACAACGGCCTTTTGTTCCATGCACATTAAGCCTGAAATCTTTACTTTTCAGAGCAAGTTTGGGTCTTTGCTGAGCAATTAAACTTTTCTTTTCGTTTTGCTGGTGTCCTTGCCTTCTTCTGTCTGATGAAGTTAACCATACAACCAACTTCTTACTATGAAATAGCAGATCAGAAAAGGAAAGAGCTTCTCTCTGAAATTTAACATTATTATTTTTTAATGGAGCTTCACAAGGAAAAAAAAATCAGTTCTCAGTCTAAAAACTTACTTTTTCATCTAATACACATTGCTGCGTATCCACACATGTATGTTCTAAAGAAATATGTTCACTTGCAGTATGTATTTCTGAATCTATCGACAAGGCCATATCATCTCATCAACCCATCAGTCTAGACTGATGGCTTATCAACACTTTAGCAGTGACATTTCAACAAATTAATGCAACTAGAAGATAACTTTGTATTTTACTCAAAGGATCCCATCTTGAGTCTTTAGAAAAAGAGAGAGGAGAGAAAAACCTAGATCCCAAGCCAACCAAATAGAAAGACATGTATTGGTGGCATTCAACTGCATTGCAGCACAGCTATTCCTGACAAGGGAATGGGACTTCAGCATGACTGCAGACTGGTACTCCTTCCCTTTCCTGTACATTCAACCTTGCCCTTTCTACTGGCTCTTCCTGCAGTCAATAAATTATAGACTCAAAGCTCTATCTTCACTTTCAAAATGAGAAACAATCCTCCCTACCACCCCCTCCCCCTCAGTGCTGCAGGAATGGGGGTGGCTACTCCTGTCTTTACCCTTCACAGCTTTATTCTTCCTTCAGCTTCTGCAGGACACTGATCATCCCAGGAAAAAAGGGCACAGCTACCCGCTAACTGCCATGGCCAATGGATACTTCTCCATGCCTCATATTCCTTAGCCTCTGTAGCATTTGACATTACTGACCACCTCCTGCTTCCTCCAACTGTTTCTTTCAGTAACTTTGCTTGAACTTTGGCCTCCTGGTCCTTTTCTTATCTCTCCAGCCACCCTGTTTCCTTTCCTTTGCTGGCTCCTCTGCCTTGGCCCTTCCCATAAACCAGTCGTTCCACTTTTTTTTTTTTTTTAATTCATCTCCAGTTAACAGGCTGGGTGGGAGGGGGGTCTGATTGGTTAGAATATCAGAATCTTCGGGAATACTTGGGGGCATGAATGTTTTGAAAACAATTTCCCAGTTGATAATCACTTCTAAATGTTAGTATTCCCCAAGGTTTGTCTTTACCGCCTCTTCTCACCCTATAAACTCTCCTTAGGCACCCACTCTCAGGGCCTCTGGACCCCATGACTCACAAATTGTTAACCTTTCTCTGTGAGTTTTAGGTCTGACCTTTCTAAGAGGGAGACCATACATCCCAGTCAGTCTGGGTCATTCTGAGTTTGTGCGTGCTGTCCTGGCATAATTATTAATAGCACCCCTTTTCACTCTCAAAAGGGTCCTGGTTTGAAAAAAGTATATAGTTAGTGTGTGTTGGGGGGGCAGTACATAGGAACTCTGTACTTTCTGCATGATTTTTCTGTAAACCCACAGCTGCTCTAATTAAAAAAAAAAAAAAAATTTTTTTTTTTCAAGTATAGTTAGGCAATTTATACCCTATTGCCTATTAGATAGCTCCACTGGGCATCATAAAGGGATCTCCAAGCCATCATAAAGGGATCTCCAACCCACAGCACATCTAAAATTGTCCCAATTGCATCTGGTCCCTTCTCTTGAATGCCCAAATATGGTTAAGGTACCATCATGCAACCAGGTGCCTCAGTTGGAAATCTAAAATTCAAAGTATCTTCCCTCTCCCTTTCCCTCACATTCAACCAGACACAAAGTCCTGTCAGTTTTACCTCTTAAATATTTTTCAAGTATGCTCCCTCCTCTCTGTTTTCCCCACTACTGTCCTAGTCAAGACCATAATTATTTTTCACTTTGATTACTACAACTATCTGGCTACTTCCAGTTTTGAATATTCTCCTCTAATCCGTCCTCACACCACCTATTGTGTGCCAAGTAGCACATGGGATACTAGGAATATAAAGATGGACAAGAGATGCTCCCATGGAGTTCAAGGGAAAGACAAACATCACCAGGATGCAATGGGCTGCGTGGTGAGAGAGGCATGTACAGGGTGGTGTGAACACACAAAAGTGGCCACAGACCCTGGCCAGGGTGGAAGTAGTCAGAAAGGTAGTGATAGATTTCAGGGTAAACAGGATTTAGTCAAATAAAGGAAGGGGTGGGGGAGAGGGTGGTTAAGGTCATTAGAAGCAGATGGGACAGAACAAGCAAAGACAGGGAAGAAATAGCATATGCTATGGGTGCAGATCTGAAGTGCTAATTCCAGACAAGGAGTAGCAGCACAGAAGACTAGAGAGTGTGGTTGCGGTGAGTCTAGCAAGGCCTTGGATGCCCCAGATGGAGTCTGGCCTTTATATTCTGAAGGCCATAGGAGCCATCAAAATATTTTCCGGGGCGGGGAGTGGCATGATCTGATTTTCATTTTAGGAAGTTGGCTCCTTATCTATTCCTGAACTTGAGAAAATTTATTTAGAATAACCAATAAGTAAAGAAAAAATAAAATAAAATTTAAAACATATTAAGGAGAGTAGATGTAGCTCAAGTGGTTGGGCGCCTGCTTCCCATGTATGAGGTCCTGGGTTCAATCCCTGGTACCTCCTAAAAAACAACAACAACAAAAACATTAAAAAGCTATAATAATTAAGAGAGTTGGGTACTGGTAAAAGAAAAATATAAATGAACCCCTGAATTGCAAAACCTGAAACAGACTTTAGTATACATAAAGGTTTAGTATAGACTAAAGATGGTGTTTCCAGATAGAGAGGAAAGGAAGGCATATGCAATAGTTTATAATTTAGGGGAAAAAATGGATGTTAAATTCTTGCCTGATACATTATGATAAAATATTAAAGAATAAAATACATTTTAAAAAAACATAAGTGATTAATGCACAACAGTGTGATTATACTAAAAGCCATTGATGATACAATTTGGATGGATTGTATGGTATGTGAATACATCTCAATAAAACAGCTTTTTAAAAAAACATGGAAAAAAAAACAAAAAACATAAGAGAACTGGAAGAGATTATAGGTGAAAACCTGCTCTTAGAGATGGACAAGACCTTTCCAAACATAAAACAAAAGAAGAGGCACAAAGGGGAAAATGACAAAATTTTAAAAAACAAACGAACAAAACAAAAAATGCAACTATAAAAAAATATCAGAAGCAAAATTAAAAGAAAAACCAGGAAAAATATTTACAACACAGATAATAAATAGTTAATAACCTTACAACCTAAAGAGGTCTTATGAATCAATTAGAAAAACATCAATACTAAGTTAGAAAACACTGAAAGTTAATTAGAAAAAAATGGGCAAAGGACATAAGCTGATGATTTCCAAAGGAAGAAATACATGATGACACAAATACAGATTCACTGATCAAAGCAATAGAAATTTAAAAAGAGATATAATTTTCACATAGCAAACTGGCAGAAGATGTTTTAAAACTCTTAACACTGAGAGTACTGCGGATTGAATCCTCTCATAGCTACTGATGGGAATATAAACTGATTCAACCTTGGGGTGAGAGCTGGTTCTAGAAGCTGGGAATACAGCAGCGAACAAAACACACAAAAATCCCTGTTCTCGTAGATTTTACTTTCTAGTGAGGAGAAAGAGAGAAAGTAGAATAAATTAGTAAAATATGTTAGAAATTAAATGCTATGGAGGAAAATAAAGCAGGAGAGGCAGATGGGGAATGTGTGCTTGGGTGTGTATGTGTGGGGTGAGGGTGCAATTATAAATACGTGGTCACGAAAAGGCTAAGGGAGAAGATGGCATTTGAGTAACAGACCTGAAGGAGGTGAGGGTGCAAGCCAGGCACCTGGCAGAAGGACTTCCATGGCATAGGGAAAGGCAAATGCAAGCAGGCCCTGAACGAGGAGCATGCCTGTAGGCTTGAGGATGTCAGTATGGCGAGAGGAGTGGAAAGAGGGAGAGTGGAGGGAGGGGTGGTGTCCAGGTCGGGCCAGTTGTGGAGGGCCTTAGAAGCCCATGCAATGACTCTGCCTTTTACTCTAAGTTAGATGGAAAACGATGATTGCAATGCCCTTGACCCCTACAGTGCTCTCTATGGGTTGTAATAACTGATGATTTGTTTAGTGTTGCTTTGAGTTTTTAATCTCTTCAAGTGTACCCAAAAGTGAAAATGGGCCACCAACACCAAATGACTGAGAAGCCCTGTGCTGGCATCATGGTCAAGAGCTCAAACTTCATAGTTAAGGCAGATCTGCCCCTTACAAGCTATGCAAGCTTGAGCATGTTTCTCAATCTCTTAACTGTAAAAAAGGAGGAAATATTAGCCACCCTATGGTGTTATAAAGATTAAGTAATATAATGCATACCTTTTTTCAAAGTGAGGGGTGTCACTGGTGGTAAATGACTATCTTGGCAGAAAGCAGGAACAATTAGATGAGTGGTAAGTGATATTTGAGGGGATGCAAAGATTTCCCAGGGGAAGAGATATTATCTGACATTTCTTGTTGTCCCACAACAACAGCTGGAGGTGGTCACATGATGCAGTTCTGGCTAATCAGGTGTAAGGGGAAGCCTTCTAAGAATGCTAGGAAAGAATTTTCCTCCCTGACAAAAAAAAAAAAAAAAAAGGGACACAGAGCCAGGCAGGAAGGGCTCTCTCTCCTTCCTGCATGAGGATGTGATGTCCGGAGCAGTGGTAGCCCTCCTGGGACCATGAAACAAGGCTAAGCATGAAAATCCAACACACCGAGGACAATAGGGCATAAGTTGAGGTAGAGCCTGGGTGCTTGATGACATCACTGAGCTGCCCAAATGACCCTAGGACCACCCACCTCCAGACTTCTGAAGAAACAGTAAGTGTCCTTATGGTTACGTTTGTAACTCTGAAAGTGTGACTCAAGGACCACAGGCTTCGGAATTACCTAAGGACTTGTTTATAACATAGATCCCAGGGTCCCATTCAAATCTACTAAAACATTAATCTCTAAGGGTGGAGCTTAAAATCTACATTTTTATACTTCCTAGTTTATATTGGTTTCCTATTGCTGCCATCACCAAATTTCCATAAATTAGTGGCTTAAAATGACCCAAATTTATTCTCTTACAGTTCTGGAGCTCAGAAGTCTAAAATCAATGTGTTGACAGGACTGCATTCCTTCTAATGGCTTCAGGGGAGAATCTATTCTCTTGTATTTTCCAGTTTCTAAAGGTCATCTGCTTCCCTTGGCTCATGGCCCCATTCTTTTTTTTTACTTTATTCTGTATATTTAATAATTGAAAATATAAACAACTAAAAACTAAAAAGTAAACACAGATGAATAAATATATACATTTCTCCATTAAATGTAATGGATACATATAAATTTTTTTTTTAATCAAACAATATGTTACACAATATATTTGGTTCATAGTAAC
This sequence comes from Cabassous unicinctus, assembly GCA_029593785.1. NCBI lineage: Eukaryota > Metazoa > Chordata > Mammalia > Cingulata > Chlamyphoridae > Cabassous > Cabassous unicinctus. Next base: position 3,803 of record JAQZBX010030425.1, on the reverse strand, counting down.
GCATTCATACAGTATTTGTCCTTTTGTGTCTGGCTTGCTTCGCTCAATATAATGTCCTCAAGGTTCATCCATGTTGTCATATGCTTTACGACTTCATTTCTTTTTATAGCTGCATAATATTCCATCATGTGAATAGACCACAGTTTGTTTATCCATTCATCTCTTGATGGACACCTGGGTTGTTTACAACTTTTGGCAAAGGTGAATAATGTTGCTATGAACATCGGTGTGCAGATGTGTGTTCGTGTCACTGTTCTCATTTCTTCTGGGTGTATACCCAGTAGTGGTATTGCAGGGTCACGTGGCAAGTCTATATTCAACTTCTTTAGGAACTGCCAAACAGTCCTCCATAGTGGTTGTACTATTCTGCATTCCCACCAACAGTGAAGAAGTGTTCCTATCTCTCCACATCCTCTCCAGCATTTGTAGTTCTCTGTCTTTTTAATAGTGGCCATTCTGATAGGTGTGAAATGATATCTCATTGTAGTTTTGATTTGCATTTCCCTAATCATGAGTGATATTGAGCATTTCTTCATGTTTTTTTGCCATTTGTAATTCTTCATTGGAGAAATGTCTATTCAAGTCTTTCGCCCATTTTTTAATTGGGTCGTTTGTCTTTTTATTGTTGAGTTGTAACATCTCTTTATGTATCCTGGATATTAAACCCTTATCAGATATGTGATTTCCAAATATTTTTTCCCATTGAGTTGGCTGCCTTTTCACCCTTCTGACAAAGTCCTGTGAGGTGCAAAAGTGTTTAATTTTGAGGAGGTCCCATTTATCTATTTTTTCTTTTGTTGCATGTGCTTTGGCTGTAAGGTCCAAGAAACCACCACATACGACAAGGTCTTGAAGATGTTTCCCTACATTTTCTCCTAGTAGTTTTATGGTCCTGGCTTTTATATTTAGATCTTTGATCCATTTTGAGTTGATTCTTGTATAGGCGGTGAGATAGGGGTCCTCTTTCATTCTTTTGGTTATAGATATTCAGTTCTCCCAACACCATTTGTTGAAGAGACTGTTTTTTCCCATTAGCGTGGGCTTGGTAGGTTTGTCAAAAACCAGTTGACTGTATAGGTGAGAGTATATTTCTGGGTTCTCAACTCTATTCCACTAATCGATATGTCTATCTTTATACCAGTACCATGCTGTTTTGACCATGTAGCTTTGTAATATGTTTCAAGATCAGGGAGTGAAATTTCTCCCACGTCGCTCTTCTTTTTTAGAATGCTTTTGGCTATTCGGGTGCACTTACCCTTCCAGATGAATTTGGTAATTGCCTTCTCTAATTCTGTAAAGTAAGCTGTTGGGATTTCGATTGGTATTGCATTGAATCTATAAATCAGTTTGGGCAAGATTGACATCTTCACGATATTTATTCTTCCAATCCATGAACACGGAATGTCTTTCCATTTGTTTAGGTCTTTTAAAATTTCTTTTAGCATTGTTTTGTAGTTTTCTGCATATAGGTCCTGTACTTCTGGTTAAATTAACTCCTAGGTATTTGAGTCTTTTTGTTGCTTTTGAAAATGGAATTTTCCCCCTGATTTCCTCCTCAGGTTGTTCAGTATGAGTGTACAAAAACATTACTGATTTTTGTGTGTTGATCTTGAATCCTGCCACTTTGCTGAACTCATTTATTAGTTCAAGTAGCTTTGTTGTGGATACTTCAGGATTTTCTAAGTACAGGATCATGTCATCCGCAATGAGAGTTTTACTTCTTCTTTTCCTATATGGACACCTTTAATTTTTTTTTCTTGTCTAATTGCCCTAGCTAGAACTTCTAGTACAATGTCGAATAACAATGGTGACAGTGGGCATCTTTGTCTTGTTCCTGATCTTAGAAGGAAAGTTTTCAACCTTTTCCCATTGAGTATGATGTTGGCTGTGGGTTTTTCATATATGCCTTTTATCATATTGAGGAATTTTCCTTTTATTCCTATCTTTTGAAGTGTTTTTATAAAAAAAAAAGATGCTGGATTTTGTCAAATGCCTTTTCTGCATCTATTGAGATGATCATGTGGTTTTTTTCCTTCAATTTGTTAATGTGGTGCATTACATTGATTGATTTTCTTATGTTGAACCAGCCTTGCATACCAGGAATAAATCCCACTTGGTCATGATGTATAAGTTTTTGATATACTGTTGGATTCGATTTGCAAGTATTTTGTTGAGAATTTTTGCATCTATGTTCATTAGAGATATTGGCCTGTAATTTTCTTTTCATGTAGAATCTTTATCTGGCTTTGGTATTAGAGTGATGTTGGCTTCATAAAATGTGTTAGGTAATTTTCCCTCCTCTTCAATTTTTTGGAAAATTTTAAACAGGATTGGTGTTAATTCTTTTTGAAATGCTTGGTAGAATTCACCTGTGAAGCCATCTATCTGGTCCTGGACTTTTCTTTGCTGGGAGATTTTTGATGACGGATTCAATCTCTTTAATTGTGATTGGTTTGTTAAGTTCTTGTATTTCTTGTAGCGTCAGTGTAGGTTGGTTGTGCGTTTCTAGAAATTTGTCCATTTCATCTAGGTTGTCTAGTTTGTTGGCATATAGTTTCTCATAAGATCCTCTTATGATTCTTTTTATTTCTGTGGGGTCATTTGTAATTTCCCCCCTTTCATTTCTGATTGTATTTATTTGCATCTTCTCTTTTTTTCTTTGTTAGTCTAGCGAGGGTTTTGTCAATTTTATTGATCTTCTCAAAGAACCAGCTTTTGGTTTTGTTGATTTTCTCTACTGTTTTTCTGTTCTCATTTTCATTTATTTCTGCTCTCATCTTTATTATTTCTTTCCTTCTGCTTGCTTTGGGATTGGTTTGCTACAAGAAATTCCTCAATATGATAAAAGGCATATATGAAAAACCCACAGCCAACATCATACTCAATGGGGAAAGGTTGAAAGCTTTCCCTCTAAGATCGGGAACAAGACAAGGATGCCCACTGTCACTATTGTTATTCAACATTGTACTAGAAGTTCTAGCTAGGGCAATTAGACAAGAAAAAAAAATTAAAGGCGTCCAAATAGGAAAAGAGGAAGTAAAACTCTCATTGTTTGTGGATGACATGATCCTGTACTTAGAAAATCCTGAAGTATCCACGACAAAGCTACTTGAACTAATAAATGAGTTCAGCAAAGTGGCAGGATACAAGATCAACACGCAAAAATCAGTAATGTTTTTGTACACTAGTACTGAACAACCTGAGGAGGAAATAAGTAGGAAAATTCCATTTTCAATAGCAACAAAAAGTCTCAAATACCTAGGAGTTGATTTAACCAAAGAAGTACAGGACCTATATGCAGAAAACTACAAAACAATGTTAAAAGAAATTTAAAAAGACCTAAACAAATGGAAAGACATTCCGTGTTCATGGATTGGAAGAATAAATATCGTGAAGATGTCAATCTTGCCCAAACTGATTTATAGATTCAATGCAATACCAATGAAAATCCCAACATCATCTGGAAGGGTAAGTGCACCCGAATAGCCAAAAGCATTCTAAAAAAGAAGAGCGACGTGGGAGAAATTTCACTGCCTGACCTTGAAACATATTACAAAGCTACAGTGGTCAAAACAGCATGGTACTGGCATAAAGATAGACATATTGATCAGTGGAATAGAACTGAAAACCCAGAAACAAACCCTCACTTATACAGTCAACTGGTTTTTGACAAACCTACCAAACCCACGCTAATGGGAAAAAACAGTCTCTTCAACAAATGGTGTTGGGAGAACTGGGTATCTATAAGCAAAAGAATGAAAGAGGACCCCTATCTCACCCCCTATACAAAAATCAACTCAACA
>JAQZBX010030424.1:0-26820 GCA_029593785.1 Cabassous unicinctus | reverse complement strand
TGTTAATCTGGGCATGATTAAGTTATGATTAGGGCGTTGACTGGGCCATGTCAGTACGGTGTTGAGCCCCACCCCTTGGTGGGTGGGGAATCAAATATAAAAGGCATGGCAAGAACAGAGTGGAAGTAGTTTTTGAGAAGCAGTTTTGATGTTGTAAAGAAGGCCCCAGGAGAAGAGAAGCAAGCCGTTCGCCTGATCGTCTACAGCTGACCTTGTGGAGGAAACAGGAGCTAAGCCCAGAGAGAAAGGCAGCCCCGGGAAGAGAGGAACCCCAGAAGCCTGAACCCTGGCAAACGCTGGCAGCTGTCTTGCTCTAACACGTGGCAATGGACTGTGGTGAGAGAAGAAACTTAACGCTTTATGGCCTGGTATCTGTGGACTTCTACCCCAAATAAATACCCTTTATAAAGACCAACCCATTTTTGGTATTTCACATTAGTACCCCTTTGGCTGACTAATACATGAGTCCTTTAAATGTGGCTAGTATGACTACAGAACTGAATTTTTAATTAAATTAAATTTAAATTTAAATACTCTCATGTGGCTGGTAGCTACCATATTGGGCAACACAGGTCAAGACAATTCTTACCTCTGAGAATTAACCACCTCCTAAATAGTGGAAACTGGAGAATAGATGAGAACAAGGGCTGGTAAGAAGTAATAGGACTCAGGGCTAATGCAGACTTGAAGGGTGCCCATTATATAATGGCTCATGTATCAATCAGGAGACAAACTAAAGTCAGGAGACAAACTATACCTGTCATTTTAACAGAGGGAATTTAATATGTAAAGCTCTGTTAACCAGGTTATCAACCTTGTCAGAAGAAGCTACTATGGTCTATGGTGTTTAGGAAAATTTTCCAAAACTTGGAAAAGGGCAGTAAAGATAATATGACATTAATATCCTGTTGCAGCGTTTTCTAGAAACCCAGGGTAAGCGTCTTCCAGCTCTCTTGGAGTTTGTAATTTGGGTTGAAGTAGTATTTATAATTGATTAGGGCCCAGGCATTTTACAGCATAGTAAAGTTAGAGATTAACTTGTAGAAAACTAATAAGTTATGATATATTTTTTTCTGTATCATAAAGAGGATAACCCCAGAGGTTATGATTTTATTTCCCTGAAGGACATTGAACAATTTAATATTTAATCTAGCAGTCTTATAGCATTCCTTTTTTCACTATTTATATAAATCCAAATTTCTCACATTTGAATTGAATCTGTCATTCTTCTGGTTTACTCACTATGAGTCAAATAAAATTTTGACAAATGTTCACTACTATTTGTATGGGATTTTTTTATTTTATTTTATTTTATTTTTTTTACCAATTTGACGATTAGGTTTTAACCATTGTTAAATGAGAAAAGCAAGCTGTACAGCAATGTATGTTGTTTGTAAAATCGTACAAAAACCCTTATTCATATGTGTACATGTTTGTATAAGCATGGATGCAGTCGTGCAATTATACAGACCTAAGGTGTGATCATTACTCCTGTTACCTTGTGGGGAGGGGGAGGGATGCAAGGGAAATTATTGTGATTTTTAAATATATATTTGCTTTATTTTGTGAAATACTTAATTTAGTAGTTAAATTTTTTAATAAAGAAAATTGAGCAGGAGTTCCCTCTTAAAAGATTCTGTAACACTTTATCATCCATAGTTCATTTCCAGTGTATATGATAAACTCATAATTAAAAAGTTTATATTTTCAAATGAAAGATAATTTCACAAAATTGACTTTCTATTGTACCAGCTGCATCTACTGATACTTGTATAGTTGGTATAATTAGTTTGAAATTTATTGATGTGCTTTTCTTTTTTGCCTTTCTGAATACGTAACCTAAGCTCTGGTTGGTCTAGGAATCCATTTACTAGTGGTGGCGATGGAGAGAATGTTATAGAAGACATGGAGCTGTTGAATTCAGATTTGTTCCCTAGACCATAGCATTGCAGGTGAGGTTATTTACTAGAGAGAGGGTTTTCTAAATTCCTTTATTCTTCCACTTTAGCATATCAAGAATCAAATTTGGAACATTCCATTTCTAGAGTAGAGGAAGTGGCACTTGTACTGCTTCCTTGGTGACAAGTCTTGCTGCTCTGTGGTAGACGGAGAATATGGTGTAGAGGGACCAATTGATACTACCTGAAGACACAGTTCAACTGGATTGGACTACAGTTTAAACCAGGGGATGGAAGCTCATGAGGAAAACCATATTAACTACAGATAAAATGAAGGAGATACATTCTTTCTGTACACCTGAGCTGACATGTGAATTAATTTACAATGCCTTTATATTTTTTGTGTTTTATATTCAGTTAGGGTTGTGTTCAGTGTGGTAAAGTGGGGAGGGCTTGGGCTTTGGAGTCAGCCTGACCCTCTATTACATGTGCCTTAGTAGATAATTTATTTAACCTGTCAGTTACTTGATAGTAAAATAATAATGTATATAATGTGCTTAGTACAGTGCTTGACAATAAGTGAGCTGCCAAAAACTTAGTGTCCTTCTTGTCTTTTAGGGTGAGATGTCAAGCCACTCAATTCTGGTGAGTCTGTAAAAGAGCTACTTTACTAGTACGGTGCACATTTTGTCTATTATTGCTCCCTTGGCTCAGAGAAATCTTCTACTATTTAATATTAATATTAATTTAATATTAATATTAAATTAATATTAATATTAGTTGTAATGTTTGCCACCTGCTTTATTAATAGATTGTTTTCTTCCATTAAAGTAGATGAGAAAACCTGGCTATATTCTGGGCAGTAAGTGTGTCCTGCTGACATCAATAGGAATTATGTAAGGGCAGGTCCATTGGGATTATAAATTTATGTGAGGGTGGTTTTGGTAGTTTGAAAATGTGCAAGTGACCCCTTTTATGGGATCTCTGGTAGTTACATTGGCAAAGAAAAAGGGACATCAAGGTTTGAGGTAGTGATTTAGAAAACTTAGGCAAAGTAATCTTTAATGTACAGTTTCTATTATAGAGACTGCCATATGATAGATGGTTACTACCCTCTATTTCCTTTTGCCTGTGTAGCTGAAGTATTCATATTTCTTTTGTCTAAATTTATATGCTCAGATTTCTATTGTCCAATAAAGAGTCACCAATGTGAAAGGAGTATAGCTTTCTAAGCAATAGAGTTATGAAAAAAATTAGTGTTTTGTGTAGCTACTAAGTCTTTTGATCGAATCTGAGTCATGTTTGGACAAACTAACAGTGTTTAGTGAAACAATAGAAATGTTTAGTGAGCCAATCAGATTAATAGATGAATAACGGTTCAAATTTTAAAGGGTTTATTGATTTTTGTTAAATGACCTCAAGATGTGTTTGCATTTTTTCATAACTTATTACAACTCATATTATAATATTTATAAATAATACAGAGAATTCTTCAGAGATGATGGTATATACAATAAGCTGATGTATACCAGATGGCATTAGGTAACACACAAATACTATTAAAATCAAAGGCCTATGTGACTTAAGTTTTTAAGCAATTCTCAAGCAAGTCATTAAATACCAGATACCTAAATTTTAATAAGTACATTCATTTCCAAAAGAACATTTCTTTTGCAAGTTTAATCTGATTCTCATCTCACACATGAGGCAGTTCTTAGCTGTTGAAGTTAGGAAATGTTACTGCAATCTCAACCTTACCTTTGATTCTATAACTCAATTGTAAATGATATAGTTTTCAAAGACCACTTTCCTAAACTATTAGACAAATGTTTACAGGAAAAAAGGGTTTGTTTTCTGTGAAGCGTTTATATTGTGTAATAAATGAAAAAGCACTGCAAAACATATTATATATAATGGGTATGAATATATGTATATATTTATATAGTAGTGAAGTATGTTGAGAACAGCATAGAATCTCACCTAAAAGGAACTAAAATAACTAATTTAAGCCATCTATAAATATAAAGCAATTAAAGTGTATTATGATAAGTAATGTTGACAGATTACAGTCAAGAGAAAAGAATGAGTAAGAAAAAAGAGAGAAAATTCCTTTTTGGAAAACAGCACAAGTGAACAAAAACAGACATAAAAAAAGTTCAATTTTCTCTGTAATGCTCTGTGCTTTGCCTGCCCCACTGAAGCAAAAACTGTGTCACTTTTGGAGAAATGACTAATTTCATTCCATGAGGGTCATTCTTAATGAGAAATCTGATCACTATTTTAATTCTGCCACCTTTGTGATTGTGTTTTTGTTGTTGCAATTACAAGACTAATATGAAGCCTGTACTGTTAAGGTACCAGGTCAATTCTACATCAGTGGACATTATCACCATGGCAACTTTTTTTTTTTTTTCCCGGAACAATACTAAACCCATGGTCAAATTCTGAATGGACAAAAAATAAAAATAAAGGAAGTTATGAAGTCCTCCTATTGTATATGTAATATTTTTTATTATATCAACTTATTGCCGGATTAAAATATTTACAGGCTGTGGCCTCATAATAAGAAAAGTGATTTCCTCTGAATATGGGAGGATTGTGACCTTAGGTGACTCTGGCCTCTTCTCTCCATCCCATCACGATTGCCTTAGTGGGACCCTCATCATTTCCATCATCTACTGCCTGGTTTTCGTGCTGGCGAGTCACTGTTTTCTGCAATCTGTTTGACACATTGCAAAGAGAGTGATAACTGTTTCATAAATGTACATCTGACCGTTTATACCTTGAGATGGGCTCTATGGTGAGGTGTTCTCCAAGAACTTGGAAATCAGATTACACTTTGGGAGGACAACTTTAAAATCAACAGAAAATGATCAAATTGTAAAAGTCTTATTGCCCCCAGGAGAGCTAGACTTCACTGTAACCTGATTGAATGTATCCACTCACTTAAGGAGAATGTGGGTCAGTCATAGAAGCTAGAAAAGGGAGTGTTAAAAAGGCCAACTCTAGCAATGCCATTCTGGTACTGTTGAGGATAGATGGTCTGTTGACCTTCAGATATTCTGGTTCCATTGGTAGGACTAAGTCCACTGTGGAATTGAGTGACTTTCCTAAGACACTTCAATGGCTCCCTCTAGCTGATGTGAGGAAATTCAAGCTCTTTGCCTTTGCCCACTTCTACTCCTGATTTCAAATTTTAGACTTTAGCAAAACACTTGACAGTGGTTCCCTCATCCACCCAGATGGTTTATAGTCCCAAGTCTTTCTCCCTGCTGTTCCTTTTTTCCCTTTGTTATGGCACACTTGTGTTGATTTAGACATCACTTCCTCCAGGAAGCGCTTCCCACCTAGTCAGTCTGTTAAGTACCATCCTCTGATCTTATGATTCTCTAGCATTTAGCACAGTATATTGAAATTATACCTTATATGCCCGACTCTTTGCTGCACTAGTTGCTGTTCAAAGGCAGAAGAGGCTGTGCAAACAAAAACAGGGAGTATGTCTTATTCATTTTTATCATTAGGGTTCAGCATCATGCCAGGTACAGAGTAATAATTTTTAGTAATGTTCCATTGTGAAAGACCTGTCTCTGATTGTCCACTGTATGACCAAGACTCAGGCTTCTCAGCTGTGAAATAGGGCTAAGACTTCCAGCTTTCAGAGTGATTGTGAGGATTACAAATTCTACAGCAGTAGTGTCCAACACAGTTCATGACAAGTGTCTGGCGCTCCAAGTAAATGAGAGGTATTTGGGGGAGGGGTAAACTGAGTACCAGAACCAGGAAGTGCTGGATCAGCCACCAGTATCTAACTGATCAGTTGTGGAGGAAGTTTGCCCATTAGAACAAAAATTTGAACCAACCAAGAATATGAAACGTTTCAAATCTTTTTATAGCCAAGTACTCCTATTTTTCCCCACAGACATGTTTTGAAATATTCATCATTCAAAGAGCATTTATTAAATGTGAATTCACTTTCACATATTTTATTAATCAATGACCTATTATTTCTTATTAAAAGTTTGACTAGTGTGACTTAATCAGTGTTATTATATTGAGTTAAAATACTTAAAAAACCATCCCTGGACTCAGAATTTTTAGTGACCACCCATTTCTCTCTTCCTCTTTAGAGCAAAACTCCCCCAAAGAGTTGGCTTTATTTGCCATTCCCACTTTTTCCCATTTTTCTTGATCCACTCCAGTCAGGCTTTGGTTCCCACCACTACCCTGAAACTGCTCTCATCAAAGCAGGCTTCACCCTAACATGTTCAGGGCAAGAATATAAATGGAGGCCAATATACTGTATGTTTAAATACTTAAAAGTTATAAATCAAACTAAGAAACTATTAAATGTAATGTGTTCTATCCTCCTACTTTCACAAATTTATTTTTGTAATAACCTGTAAGACTATATTCAAAGTTAGAAGTCACTGATTCTTATAATTCACTATTTATTTATTTATTTATTTATCCTCCCCTTGCTGCTTATGTTTGCTGTGTCCATTTGCTGTGTGTCTTTTTCTGTGTCTGCTTATCTCCTCCTTGCTGTGAGGTCTTGCTGCATCAGCCCACCGCGCCGCACAGGCCGGCCAGTCTGCCCTCACAAGGAAGCCCCGGGAAGCGAACCCGGGGCCTCCCATATGGTAAACGGGAGCTCTATCATTGAGCCACACCCGCTTCCCTATAATTCACTATTGAAATGTGGAAACATGAGGAGAAATTAATTCTGGTCTTCTGTGCCTTTTTTGGGGAGAGAAAACTTGAGAAAATTAAAATTTACCTGAAGATATATGTGAGAATAGCTAGGAAGTCTCTTAAAATAAAATTTAATGAGGAAATCCTTGATCAAGTGCATGTTAAAATATATTATAAAACTGTCAAAATGATCTGGGGTAATAGGTGCCATATGGATTAATGAAACAGAATTCAGGTATAGACCTGTGTATAGATGGGAATTAAATTAATGAAGCAGTCCTTAAACTTACTGAGGGAATTATAAACTATTTAGTCAATCATTTTGGGAAAGATGAAAACCCTTTGGAATAAAACAACTGGAATTCTCCTTTTACTCTCTGCACTTAAATGAATTTAGATGCTTGAAACTTTAAATTAAAAAATTAAGCCATAAGAAAAGTGAAGTTGGAGGACACTGGATTCCCCTAGGTTCTTGGCTATATTATATAAAAGAATTTAAGAGCATGCTGGTTTAGTTAGGCCAGTAAAAAGAGTTTATTGAGAAATGAGAGAAAAGAAAAAAGGTACACACCCAGATGTGGATGCGGGCTCCTCAAGGCAAAGAAGAGCACCTGGGGCCGGGGTGGGGTGGGGGTGGGGTGGGAGCTGCCTTTATTAAGGTCGTTCTCCACTCCTCCCCTTTCCTAATGTTGGGGAGGGGCCCAGCTGTTTGCCGTTTTAATTGGTTGCCTTTTGGTCCCCACCTGTTAGCTCTCAGGGGACCAATGATGAGGCCTTTTATTTGACATTATCTGGGACCAATCAGGAGGCCTGTTTGGAGATATCCAGCGCTTCCTGTGGACTCTGGAAAGAGTTCCAAATGGGACCTTGTGGCCAGGGTCTCAGCGGGTCTTTTTGGCTTTGTTCTTAGTAGTGGCCTTCCCTCAGGGAGTTTCCAGGCCATGTTCTCTGCCAGGTCCCAGCTGTGACTGTTTTTCCCTTTTCCCTATACTAACCTGCCTCAAAAAGTAGAAGAAAATATGGTTGAATATTTTTATGATTTGGGGACTTGGGAAAACTTTCAAAGCATGATGCCTAATCCAGAAAAGAGAAAGGAATAAATTAAAAGATGAAGAAAGCAAAAATACCAGTCCCCCACTGCCACCACAAAAAAAAGAACCTAAAAAGTTGAAAGCTAAATCATAATCTAGGGAAAATTTTGGCAACTTATATGATAGATATGCATGAGGAAACACTTTTTTGCTTGGAATGCTGGTGTAAAAAAATGCAACTTTCTTTATTTAAAAAATTCAAATTTATCACAATTTTGAATTTTCATTCTTCTTTTGAAGTGAAAAAATACAGCCACATCCAAGTAAAGTTAATTAAATGTAGTGATATCTCAGTTCAGGGTTTTCTGCAGCCTCTCCCCACCTGTACCCCACAGGCAGCATCTATGTTCCAGTTGGATAACATTTTGCCTTGTCATTGGGTAGAAGGAGGCAGGATCTGGTCCATGGGTGTCATCTGATGGTGTCTGATGATGTGTATTTTGTTTTTCTACCTCTATCCCCACTGCATCTGTTGGTGATGTTTGTGCTTTTGCCCCTGATTTTTTTATTCAGTCATGGAACATGGCTCATACAATCCAGGTTCTATCTGCTGACGGCATATCTTTTACCTCAGTGATCCTTCTAGTATGATGGAACTCTCTAAGCTACTTTTTTCCTTTAGTATAGAAGGCGTGGGCTTACAGAACAATCATGCACAAAATGCATGATTCCGTATACCACACTATTATAAACACCTTGTATTGATGTGGAACATTTGTTACAATTGATGATAGCATGTTTTTATAATTGTAATATTAAATATGGTCATGGTTTAACTTAGGGTTCACTGTTTATGTAGTGTAGTTTATGGAATCTTGAAAAAAATTGCTACCATATATACAATCTAACATTTTCCCTTTTAATCATATTCAGATATATATTTCAGTGCTATTAATTGCATTCACAATGTTGTGCTACTATCACCACCATACGTTACCAAAACATTTTCCATTATTCCAAATAGTAATGCTGTACATTTTAAGCCCATACTTCCCTGTCTCTATCCCCACCCCATTCCTTGGTAACCTATATTCTAGATTCTAACTCTTTGAGTTTGCTTATTCTAATTATCCATGAGATCATACAATATTTATCCTTTTGTGTCTGGCTTATTTCCCTCAATATGATGTCTTCAAGGTTTATACATGTTGTCACATGTATCAGGACTTCATTCCTTTTTATGGCTGAATAATATTCTATTGTATACATACCACATTTTATTTAACCAATCATCAGGTGATGGGCACTTGGGTTGCTTCCATCTTTGGCCAATTGTGAATAATGCTGCTATGAACATCAGTGTGCAAATATATGTTTGAGTCCCAGCTTTCAATTCTTTGGGGTATATACCCTTTAGTGGGATTGCCGGGTCATATACTAGATCTATACTTAGCTTTCTGAGGAACTGCAAACTCTCTTCCACAGCGGCTGCACCAGTTTACATTGCCATCAGCAATGAATGAGTGTTTCTCTTTCTCCACATCCTCTCCAACAATTGTTATTTTCTGTTTTTTAATAGCAGACATTCTAATGGATATGAAATGTTATCACATTGTGGTTTTGATGGCTAATGATGTTAAGCATCTTTTCATTTGCTTTCTGGCCATTTATATATTTACTTTGGAGATGTTTATTTGGGTCTTTTGTCCATTTTTAAACTGGGTTGTTTGTCTTTTTGTTAAGTTGCAGGATTTCTTTAAATATTCTGGATATTAAACCTTTATCAGATATGTAGTTCCAAATATTTTCTCCTATTGTGTAAGTTGTCATTTTATTTTCATGGTAAAGCCGTTTGAGGTACAAACAATTTTAATTTTGATGCAGTCCCATATATCTATTTTTTTGTTGTTGCTTTTGCTTAAGGTGTAAAGTCTAAGAAATCATTGCCTAATAAAATGACCTGACAATGCTTCCCTATATTTTCTTCTGTGAATTTGATACTTCTGGTGCTTATATTTAAGGCTTTGATCTATTTTGAGTTGATTTTTGTATAAGGTGGGAGGTAGGGGGGTTCCTCCTTTTTTTTTAGCAAACGGAGATCCTGTTTTCCCAGCACCATTTGTTGAAGAGACTATGCTTTCCCAGTTGAGGGGTCTATATCACCTTGTCAAAACTCAGTTGACTATAAATGTGAGATTGACTTTTGAGCCTCAATTTGATTCCATTGGTCTATATAGTACCATGCAGCTTTGATTACCGTGGATTTATAATAAGTTTTAAGATCAGGAAGTGTGAATTCTCCAACCTCATACCTCTTTCCCAAGATGGTTTTAGCTATTTAGGGGCCCTTATGCTTCCATATAATTTGGTGATTGTTTTTTCCAGTTTTGCAAAGAAGGTTGTTGGAATTTTGATTGAGATTGCATTGAATCTATAAATTGCTGTGGGTAGGATTGACATTTTAATATTTTGTCTTCCAGTCCATGAACATGGGATATCCTTCCATTTATTTAGGTCTTCTTTTTTGATTTCTTTAGCAATGTTTTGTAGTTTTCTGTGTACAAGTCCTTTACATCCTTGGTTAGATTTACTTCTAGATAATAGATTTTTTAATTTGCGATTGTGAATGGAATTATTTTCTTGATTTCCTCTTCTGATTGTTCATTGCTTGTGGACAGAAATACTACTGATTTTTGGGTGTTGATCTTGTACCCTACCATATTAGCTCTAGGAGCTTTGTTGTGGACTTTTCATAATATTCTGAATATAGGATCATGCTATCTACAAATAGGGAAAGTTTAACTTCTTCCTTTCCAATATGGATGCCTTTCATTTCTTTTCCTTGCCAAATTGCTCTGGCAAGACCTTCTAATACAACGTTGAATAACAGTGGTGACAGTGGACATCCTTGTCTTCTAATCTTAGAGGGAAAGATTTCAGTCTTTAACTATTAAGTAGGATGTCAGCTGTGGGCTTTTTATACATGCCCCTTATCATGTTGAGGAAGTTTCCTTCTATTCCTAGTGTTATAAATGGTTTTATCGAGAAGGCATGCTAGAAAAAACAGCTAGACAGGCAGACTGTCTGGAGGGCTGCTCTGGGGTTCAGGACATCAGGGAAAGGTGAGATACCACTCAGATGAGAGACAGATGAAGGAAAGGAGTCTCAGCTGGCTGAAAATTCCCATGAGTAGTGCTGCAAAAGCTGCAGCGGGCACCCTTCCCCCACCTATGGAGCAAATAGCCGCCTGTGGACTGCAGCAGTTGTAGACTGCAGTGGCTGCAGACTGAGGGGGTTGCAGGAGTTCTCTTCCCCAAGAAAGTGGAGGGGGAGGGACACAGCCTACTGCAAATTCAGATTTGGCCAGCAAACTAGGTCTGCTATGTTGGAGGAGTTGCACATGTCCAGGCCGAGTAGAGCCGTGACATTGTTTGACCTGAAAGCCTGCTAAAGATAATTTGCCTTCTCAAACACCCTCCCTACTGCCCCTGGCTAGTTGTTGAAAAGGCAGAGGGAGGGGGTTTGTGGTCAGGCAAGAGTGAAGAACAGCCTCTGAGAAAGTTTGTTTGTGGGGCATGGCCAACCCTGAGGACATTGCTTCTGCACCACCCACTTGCCAGAGAAGTTACACTGAATGCCTTCCCCCCCTAGCACCTGGGGTCTGAGCTGAGAGGTCTGCCAAAGACCACCATCTTTTGGTCAGACCAGAAAAGTGCTCCAAAATGAAAAATTATAAACAAAAGAGGCAAACAGGTGCTTTTACTGCCACCCTCTCCAAAGCCCTTAGAAACTGGCCTGTAACCCATTACTGGTTCCTTAGCCCTGGTTTGAAATGCTAAACAGGTGAACCCTAAATATCAAAACAAGTTGAACCATCAAAGAACAGTGGTAGCAAACAGCAAATTAACAGTAAATTCCTTAGCAAGAGAGAGGAACTGAACATCAGAATAAACTTAGCATCAGAATCAGATGCCTAGACATCAGCAAAAAATTACAAGCCATACTAAGAAAAAGGAAGATATGACTTAGGCAAAGGACCAAATCAAAGCTACAGACAAGGCACAGGACTTGAAACAGCTAATCAATGAGGTTCATACAAATTTTCTAAATAAAATCATGGAGTTGAAGGAAAACATGGCTTAAGAAATAAAAGACATTAAGACACCAAGTGAGGATAAAGAAAAATTTGAAATCTTGGGTATAAAAAATAACAGGGCTTATGGGATTGAAAGACAATAAGTGAGATTAAAAATACAAGCTCAGGAATTCAGCACCCTGTCAGTGGGCCTTACTTTGGAATTTATGCTCCCCAGTGTAACAGAAATAGACTTACTTATAGTTTCCCGATACATGGCTCTTCTGCCACTTTTATTTGAACCTATAATTAGCACTATACTTGTTAAATATGTGTCACAGAGGCTTAAATATTTGGTCCATTCATGTGCCAGTTGAGCCCTGAATCTCACAGAGTTGCAATACCTATTCTCCAGTTCATTGGACTCATGCAGGACAACTAGCAAGGAGATGATAATGGACAACGTGCATCCCAAGGAGCAGAGAGTGTCTGAAACAGCAAGCAAGATAATTCCATCCATCTGCCCCATGGGATCTAAGCCCCTCTCAATTAGAAACACAGTGGGCATCACCATCCCAAAATCCTCAAGAGTGGGGAATGAACAATGGATAAAAGTAGACATTACTTTTCTGTTATAAACTTATTATTATCCTAGCAATGGAAGAAATTTATCATTGATATAAAGGCAGTGGCCACCAGAGGTTCTGAAGGGAGGGAGAGGGAAGAATAAGTGTAATATGGGGGCATTTTTGGGACATTGGAATTGTCCTGCATGACATTGCAATGATAGATACAGGCCATTATATATTCTATCATAACCTACAAAATTGTGTGGGACAGAGTGTAAACTATAATGTAAACTATAGTCCACAGTTAGAAGCAATGCTTCAATAGGTGTCCATCAATTGTAACAAATGACCACACTAATGAAAGATGTTGTTAATGTGGGAAAGTGTAGGAGGGGGAGGGGATGGTAGATATGGGGATCCCCTATATTTTTTATGTAACATTTATGTAATCTAATGCATCTGTATTAGTCAGCCAAAGGGGTGCTGATGCATAATGCCAGAAATCTGTAGGCTTTTTTAATGGTTATTTATTTGGAGTAGAAGCCCACAGTTACCAGGCCATAAAATATAAGTTACTTCCCTCACCAAAGTCTGTTGCCACATGTTGGAGCAAGATGGCTGCTGATGACTGCCAAGGGTTTAATATTCCTGGGTTCCTCTCTTTCCAGAGGCTTGTTTCTCTCCAGGCTCATCTGCTGTGCTCTCTCCACAAGGCCAGCTGTAGACTATAAGGTGAATGGCTCTGTCTCTCTCTCTGGGGCTTCTGCCATGTCTAAGGTTCCATCACTATTCCTCTGTGTTCTTCTCCTGTGTGATTACTTCCCGGGTTTGAAGATCAAAACTACAAACTCCCTTCTCTGTGATGCAGTTTCTCTGTGTGTCTCCACCCATTAAGGGGGTGGGGATGCAATGTCCTACTGATGTGGCCCAATCAAAGCCTTAATCATTTTTTAATCAAGTTGAAGTGAAACTTCTGAATCCAATATAATCTAATATTCCCTGAGGGACAGACCAGTCTGCAAACACAATCCAATATCTATTTTTGGAATTCATAAACAATGTCAAACTGTCACAGCTTCTTTAAAAAAAAATACAGTAGAGGCACACAATAGCAGAGTTGAAATCATGGAAGAAAGAACCATTGATATAGAGGAAAGAACAACAGAAATTGAAGAGAAAGAAGAAGAAGATAAAAGAATTAAAAGAAATTAAACCGGGGCTCAGGGAGTGGAATGAAAGTATGAAGCACACCAACATATGTGCTATTGGAGTTCCAGAAGGAGATAAGAAGGGTAAAAGGGTAGAAAGAATATGTGAGGAAATAATGGCCAAAAATTTCCCAATTGTCATGAAAGACATGAATCTACATGTCCAGGAAACACATATGCTCCAATTAGAACACATCCAAATAGATCTACCTCAAGCCACTTAATATGCAGAATGCCAAATTACAAAGATAAAGAGAAAATTCTGAAAGCAGCAAGGGAAAAGTGAAACATCACATACAAGGGATGTCTAATAAGCATTACTGTGGATTTCTCTCAGAAATGTGGAGGCAAGAAATCAATGGTATGATGTAATTAATAGTACTGAAAGTGAAAAACTGCTAGCCAATAATTCTTTATCTGGCAAAACTGTCCTTCAAATATGACCATGAGCTTAAAATATTCACAGATAAACAGAAACTAAGAGAGTTTGTAAACAAGAATCCAGCTCTTCAGGAAACAGTAAAGGGAGTTCTGTATCCAAAAAGGGAAAGATGAGAGAGAGGGGCTTGGAGGAGAGTGTATAAATGAAGACTATCAGAAAGGGTAACCAAAAAGATAAAAAGATAGACAAAAGTAAGATATGACATATGAAAGTCAAAGGATAAAATGGCTGAGGTAAGTCATGCCTTTATAGTAATAAATTTGAATGTTAATGGATTAAACTCCCAAATCAAAAGACATAGGCTGACAGAATGAACAAAAAAACATGAGCCATCCATTTGCTGTCTTCAGGAGACTCACCTTAGACTCAAGGATGCAAATAGACTGAAAGCAAAAGGTTGGAAAAATATTTGTCATGCAAATAGTAACCAAAAGAGAGCAGGAGTAGTTATACTGGTGTCAGAGAAAACAGAGTTTAAATGTAAAAAGTGATAATAGATGCAGAAGGCCATCATATATTATTAAAAGGGACAATCCATCAAGAAGGAGTAAATCATAAATGTGTCTATGCACTTAACCACAATTCTCCAAAATACATAAGGCAAACTCTGGCAAAACTGAACGGAGGAATAGACATCTCTACAATAATAGGTGGAGACTTCAACATGTCACTTACATCAATATACGGAACAACTAGACTAAAATTCAACAAGGAAACAGAGAGCTTGAACAATATGGTAAATGAGCTAGACCTAACAGACATATACAGAACATTGCACCCCAAATTAGCAGGTTTTACATTCTTCTCAATTGCTCATGGATCTTTCTCCAGTATATACCACATGTTGGGCCACAACACAACTCTCAACAAATTCAGGAAGATTGAAATTATATAAAGCACCCCCTCTGATCATAATGGAATGAAGATGGAAATCAATAATAGGAAGGTAAGGGGAAATTTTGCAAATATATGGAGGCTAAAGAATACACTCTTAAACAATCAGAGGGTCAAAGAAGAAACTACAAGAGAAATTAGTAGATATCTTGAGACAAATGAAAATGAGAAAACAACATATCAAAATTTATGGTATACAGCAAAGGCAGTGCTGAAAGGGATATTTATAGCCCCAAATGCCTGAATTAGAAAAGGAGAAAGAGCTAAAATCAAAGGACTAACTGAACAACTAGAGAAACTAGGAAAAGAACAGCAACCCATCCCAAAGCAAGGAGAAAGAAAGAAATAAGAAAGATTAGAGCAGAAATATATGAATTTAAGAACAACCAAAAAAAAAAAAAAAAATAGAGACAATCAACAAAACCAAAAGCTGGTTCTTTGAAAAGATCAATAAAATGGACAAACCCTTAGCTAGACTAACAAAGGAAAAAAGAAAGAAGATGCAAATAAAATCAGAAACAGGAGAGGGAACATTACTACTGACCCCACAAAAATAAAAAGAATCATACAAAGATATGAAAAACTGTATGCCAACAAATTAGACAACCTAGATGAAATGGACAAATTCCTAGAAATGCAGAAACAACCTACATTAAATCTGGAAGAAACATAAGACCTCAAAAAAAAAAAAAAAAAAACAATCACCAGATTGAATCAGTCATCCAAAATCTCTCAACAAAGAAAAGTCCAGGACCAGATGGCTTCACAGGTACATCCTACCAAACATTTCGAGGAGAATTAATTCCAATCCTGTTTAAACTCTTCCAAAAAATTTTAAAGGAGAGAAAATTACTGAACACACTTTATGAAGCCAACATTACCTTAATACCAAAACCAGATAAAGATACTATAAGAAAAGAAAATTACAGACTAATCTTTTCAATGAACATAGATGCAAAAATTCTTAATGAAATACTTGCAAATAGAATCCAACAGCATATAAAAACAATTATATATCACAATCAAGTGGGTTTTATTCCTGGTATGCAAGGGTGGTTCAACATCAGAAAATGAATTAACTTAATAATTAACCTTGCACATTAACAAATCACATTAACAAATGAATTAACTTAATAATTAACCTTGCACATTAACAAATCACATTAACAAATGAATTGACTTAGTAATTAACCTTGCACATTAACAAATCCAAGGGAAAAAATAACATGGGCATCTTGATTGATTAAGAAAAGGTATTTGACAAAATCCAACATCCTTTCTTGATAAAAATGCTTCAAAGATAGGTATAGAAGGAAAGTTCTTCAACATAATAATGGGCATATATGAAACATCATACACAATGGGGAGAGGTTGAAAGCTTGTGCTCTAAGATCAGGAACAAGATAATGATGCTCACTATCACCACTGTTATTCAACATTGTGCTAGAAGTTCTAGCTAGAGCAATTAGGCAAGAAAAAGAAATAAAAGACATCTAAATTTAAAAAGGAAGTAAAATTCTCACTATTCACAGATGACATGATCCTATATTTAGAAAATCCTGAAATATTTACAACAAAACTACTCAAGCTAATAAATAAGTTCAGCAGTGGCATGATAAAGATCAACATGCAAAAATCAGTAGCTTTTTTATACCCTAATAATGAGTAAGCTGAGGCGGAAATCAAGAAAAACAAATCCATTTACAATAGCCACAAAAAGACTCAAATATCTAGGAATCAATTTTGCCAGAAAAGTAAAGGAATTGTATTCAGAAAATTGCAAAACACTGCTAAAAGAAATCAAACAGCACCTAAATAAATGGAAGAACATTCCATATTCATGGAATGGAAGACTAAACTTTGTGAAGTCTAACCAAAATGATTTATAGATTCAGCAGTGTACTTTACAGAAATTGAAAAGTCAATTACCAAATTTATTTGGAGAGAAAGGGGTCCCAAATAGCCAAAAACATCCTAAAAAAGAATAGCAAAGTCAGGAGAACTCATGCTCCCTGACCTTGAAGTGTATTATAAAGCTACAGTGGTCAAAAGAGTATGATATTGGGATAAACATAAACACATTGATCAATGGAATTGAATTGAGAGTTCAGAAATAGACCCTCACCTCTATGGTCAGCTGATTTTTGATAAGCCTACCAAGTCCACTTTTCTGGGATTGAACAGTCTCTTCAAAAAATGGTGCTAGGAGAACTGGATTTCCATAATCAAAACAATGAAAGAGGATCAAAATGAATCAAAGACCTAAACATAAAAGCCGGGACCATAAAACTCCTAGAAGATAATTTAGGGAAACCTCTACAAGACCTTATAGTAGGTGGGGTTTCTTGCACCTTACACTCAAAGCATGACCTGCAAAAGAAAAAATAGATAAATGGGGCCTTCTCAAAATTAAATATCTCTGCACCTCAAAGGACTTTGTGAAGAGGGTAAAAAGGCATCTTACTCAATGGGAGAAAATATTCGGAAATCACACATCTGACAGTGGTCTAATATCTATGATATATAAAGAGATCCTACAACTTTCTTAATTTCCTTTTTAGATTGTTCATTACTGGTGTATAGAAACAAAATTTCATTTTTGCTAAACTGGTCTTGGATCCTACAACTTTGCTGAAGTCATTTATTAGTTCTCATAGCTTTTTTGTGGATTCTTTGGGATTTTTAATATACAGGATCATGTTATCTGTGAATAAAGATAGTTTTATTCTTCCTTTCTGTTGTAGTTTGCTAAAGGCTGCCAAGGCAATATACAATGGAGATTTATTAACTTACAAATTTACAGCTCTGAGGCTGAGAAAAATGTCCAAATCAAGGCATCAGGTGACTCTCTCTCCCTAAAGATATAGCTGCTGCTGATTCTGGACTCCTGTCACATGGCAGGGTGCAATGGCAGTGTTTGCCAGTCTCTCCCTTCTCCAGGGTCCCTTGCTTTCAGCTTCTGGCTGCTCCTTCTGTGGCTTTCTCTCTCCCAGGTTCTATTGATTTCAATTTCAGCTTCTCTGGATTCTTCTCTGAGTTCCTGGGCTTTCCTTTTGCTACTATTTAGAAAGGATTCCAGTAAAAGGATTAAGACCCACTCTGGCTTATGCCTTACTGAAATAATCTAATCAAATTGACCTTAACTGAATCTAATCAAAAGGTCTCATTTACAATGGTTTCACACCCACAGGAATGGATTAATTTAAGAACATAATTTTTTGAAGTCCACAAAATCCTCAAGCTACCACACTTTCCAATGTGTCCTGTTTGATCATGGTGAATAATCCTTTCAATATACTGTTGTTACATGTTTGCCAGTATTTTGCTGAGGCTTTTTACATCTATATTCATAAAGGATATTGGTCTGTAATTTTCTTTTCTTGTGGTATCTTTATCTTTCTTTTGTACCAGGGTAATGCTGGTCTCATAGAATGAGTTAGGAAGTGTTCCCTTCTATTTTTTTGAAGAGTATGAGAATGATTGGTGTTGTTTTTTTAAATTTTTGATAAAATTCAACAGTGAAGCCATCTGGTCCTAGACATTTTTAGGGAGGGAGGTTTTTGGTTATTGATTCAATCTTTTTACTTGTTATAGGTTTGTTGAGATTTTCTATTTCTTCCAGGGTCAGTTTAGGAAATTTGCATGTTTCTAGGAATTTATCCATTTCATCTAGGTTATCTAGCTTATTGGCACACAGTTCTTCATAGTATCATCTTCTTTTTTTTTAATTTTTTTATTGTGGGTAAAAATCAAAATTTTCACAATTATAGTATCATCTTCTAATCCTTTTCATTTCAATAAGGTCAGTAGTCTGTCTCCACTTTCATTCCTGATTTTAGTTTTCTGTGTCCTCATTCTCTTTTTCTTTGTCAATCTGGCCAAAGTTTTGTTGATTTTATTAGTCTTTTCAAAGAACCAACTTTTGGTTTTGTTGATATTCTCTATTATTTTTCTTTTGTATATTTTGTTTATCTTAGCTCTCATCTTTACTATTTCCTTCCTTCTGTTAACTTTGGATTTAGTTTGCTCTTATTTTTCCAGTTCCTCTAGGTGTGAGATTAGGCTATTGTGTCTTTTCCAAACTTGTTTTATTTCCAAATGGATAAGGAAAAAAAAAGTACTGTTTCTTTAAGAATCACACACTACTTTTGCCTCTGGAGTTTGAAACAACGGCCACACTCCATGCCAGCCCCTCAGTGATCAAAAGCAGCATTCCATAATCAGATCACACTGCTACACGCCCCCGGGTTTTGGAGCAAAATGTCTTTATTATGTACCCGGGCACCAGAATGCCACACCAGGCATGTGAGCTGCAGTTCTTAAAATTGCCTGCCATGAGGTTGAGGGATGGGGGATTGTAGCTGCTACATGGAAGGCGAAATTCACTGGTGTTTGTGGGAATTTCTCTGTTCCTTTATCCAGCTCTTCCCTGGATGCTGCAAGTGTTATACTAGACCTCAGAGTTCCAAAATAGTTGGTTCAGGCAGTTCCTGGCAGTTCAGTAGTTGTTTTGGTGGAGGGACCAATTCCTGGAACTTCTTACTCCACTATCTTCCCAAAATGCTCCTCCTAGTCCAATGAACTTTTGAGTTAATACCTAGATTTCTTACAGCTCTGACCTGGTAGATTTACAATTGTATTTACTTCTTGGGTGTATCTCTAAATACAAAACAGAAGATTCTAAAACCTCCTTATCCAACAAATATTAATAGTTGATCATTCAAGGCATAACAATTTTGTTATCTTTTGCCTCTCTTTTATAATGGCATACTAATGTTCTCTCTTTGTCTGTTTCTATCACTTCTTTCTGGCTCCTGTCATTTCTTTTTCCTTCTCCTCCCCTCCTTCCATGCCCTGTTTTCTCTCTTCTTGTCCATGTTCTTTGCATGCTTTATCATTTCTACCATCCAATTCATAAACCCTTGTGCTGATTCTACATCCTGTGGCTATTAAGATGTTATTCCAGATGTGCCAAATGTGGTACATGTGGTAAAAATTACTATTATTCTCTGAATGTTTTCTTTTTAGAAATTTATAAGTAAAAATTTGCATAAGGAAAATAAAACAAAAAGCAAATATTTGCTTATAAAGCATGCTGTACTTTTTGGAGCATTCCATTTGTATAATTTTACAACCCAGCAGGGAGAGAAGGGAAGGGATTTGATTTTCTGCTCTTTCAAAGAGTTTTGTAATGTTCTTATAAATTTCTACAAACAAAAGTGATATTAATTTCATTTAATGTGTAACAATGTCTTTATTAGAACTTGTAGAACTCTGAATTCTTTAGTCTAAAAATCGTATGTTATGCACTTAGTGAAGCAGTTTTTTTGAAAGTTCTAGAGAGATAATCTCTATATTTTTTTACTAACTGAGAAAGGTAATATAAGTTTGTCTGGATTTGCCTTTATGAGGAAGAAAGGAAAAAAGATAGAAGGCATTTTGAAAGGGGATGAAAAAAGAGAAATGGCATTGTACCTCTGGAAAAATTAATTCCCCTCTTTGCTGAAAATTAATTCCCTGGGCAAAATTATCTTCCTTACTATAAATGTCCTTTTCTTCCTTTCTGATGCCTTCAAAATAAAATTCTCTTTTACAACATGAGTCTGAGTTTCAATCTTGCTTTCAGTGGCTGGTCAAATAATCTCAGCTAAGATTTTAAACTGATAGTTAAGAGCAGTTGAGTTGGGGAAATGCTGAAATTAAACAAACTTAAACCATATTTGTATTGCCAGAATTTCCAGAGTAGAAGGGAATGCACTGAAGTGTTTCCTAAACTTCCTTTTCCATAGAACCCTATGAGCACTTTATATCTCCTCATAGAAGATGAAGACTTATGAGGAGACGTTGTGCTAAAGTAAAAAATTCTCAGACATTTTGGTCTCAGAATTCCTTTACAATATAAAAAATTACTAAGGACCCTAAAGAGCATTTGTTTGATATTTCCTGTATTGGAATTAAAACTAATAATAGAATTTAAAATTCTATTAATAAGTACAATAATAAACTCATCATATGTTAACACAAATACTTTTATTTTTAAAATGACGATTTCCCACAACAAAAATATGTTATGAGAAGAATAGCATTTTCTTAGATTTTTACAAATCTCTTTAATGTCTGTATTAATAGGCGACATTGTGATATCTGCTTCTCCATTCATTTATTGTGATATTAAAAGTCATGTAGCCTTACATGGTTCTTCTGTTCCATTTATTTGAACCTCTAATTAGCACTATACCCATTAAATATATGTCCCAGCTCTTCATATGCAGGTTGAGCCCTGAATTTCAGCAGAGTTGCAGCCAACACCTGCTCTCCAGTCCATCAAGTTACCCATGACAACTAACAAAAGGGTCATGATGGACAATGCCTTACCTACAGAGAAGTCTGGCCTTTGCCCTTGGCTGCTGGGAGGTGGTCTCTAGATCCCTGGAATGTCCTGCTTGATAGGAGTTTCCTTTGTTTTCCTGGGAATTTTGGCCACTGACAGTCTAACAACATGATTTATGATGGGGGGTTTGGGCTATTCGTTCCAACCTCTGGGGGATCTGGAGACTAAATGTATTAGTTCGACCACTAAGAGGGGCTGTGAGTATTAACAGCTCTCGGTGAGTTCTGTGAGTCCTTCCAGTGAATTATCGAAACTGAGGGTGGTTTGGGGAACCCCCAAATTCGCATTTGTCAGAAATGAGGGCAGTTTTGAGGTGGCTGTTCTTTCTAACTTTGCATAGTTTTTACTGAACTTCTCATAAGCCTCACATCTAGTCCTTCACCCTTTTTGAAAATAAAGTTTAAAAAGATACTTTTTCTTTTGGTTTGGCTCTTATACTTTGAAAAAACAACCATTGTTTCTAGAAAATAATTTTCTAAGCTAAGTATGTCTTTGCAGAATACAAAGAATGACTGGGGGAAGAGAAGTTAGTTATTACTGATTCTCCACCAGTGTTCATGCTCAGTTTCATCCTTACAGTCCAGCCTCTCCAGCCTGCCTGGGCCTCCCATTTACCCACTGCCCTGGATGCCAGGAGCTTAAGCTGCAAGGGTGTAATGAAAGGTGTTAAATTCTTTTCCTTGTTCTATTTCTGTAACAGCTCAATTCTGTGACTTGAAAATCTCCTTCTCTATCTTAAAATAGTCTGTAAAGAAAGCAAAAAAGCTGTGAACCATTAAATTTTGCCCCCAACTGATTACCAAGAAACCTAAACATAAGAGAGGAGGGTGTTGGGAATTTGAGCAAATTCTTTCAGAGGAATAAAAGAAATAGAATCAAAGCAATAAAACCTCAACTGGGTGATTGCGGATTAGAGAGACAAGTGGGAGATGTTGCTTTTTAAATGCAGAAAGACTATTTTGAGAAAGCCTTCAAACAAGTCACCATACTAGCAAAAAAGAAGTTTAGAGTAGAAAGCACTTGTGCAGTTAGGAGGGCTTTGGGCAAAATTACCTTCCTTATTATGAATGTCCTTTTCTTCCTTTCTGATTCCCCTGAGTATTATTCTTGCTCTCAGTGGCTGCTTAAATAATTCCAGCTAAGATTTTAATTTGATAGTCAAAAGTAGATTATGGGAGGGCTGGTCCTTTCTGGTATTTATATTTCACAGTTGGAGGAAAGGGATGGGGAATAAGCTTGCAGACCCAAAGACCTGACATTGTGATTGTGTAAAACCGTTGGTGTCAGTCTGTTGGGGTCAGGGACCTCCCATTGGTAGGCTCTCAAAATGCTGTCTCCACAGGAAGGACATACCTGTAGGACCTACCTGTGGCTAAAATGAACTCTATTTTCATGGTTGGTTACTTTAAGTTTTGATTCACATATGTTCCCTGGTGGCATAGGTTTATGTCTGCTGTGTAGTATGTAGTAAGCAGTATGCCTGGCACATGGTGGAAACCATCAAATATTTGTTGAATGGATCACAATTTTAATTTTAATAAAGACCATTGCATTTAAATAAAATAGAAAACAGGAAATTGTCATGTTGCAGTGGAAAGAACCCTGGACAAAATACTTGCTGCTTTACAGCTATGAGAAGGTACATAACTTTTTTTTTTTAAAAAATCAATTTTATTGGTGCTTATTAATAAAGCATACAATTCATCCAAGGTGTACAATCAATGGTATTTGCAGTAATCACAGACTTGTACATTCATCACTTCAATCATTATTAGAGCATTTCATCATTTCAGTAATAATAAACAAACAAACAAGCAACAAACAAGAAAATTCCTCACCTCTTAATCTCTCTATGCTTACCCCACTGTACCTAGCTGCTGTTTCTGGCTTTATATCCAAAGTGTATAGCAATGGCTTTTAGTATAATCACAATGTTGAACATACATCATCTTAAAAATTTTAGAACAATTTCATTACTACAAAAAGAAAGACTCCGCACCCCTTAGCATTCCTTCCTCTGACCTACTTACAACTAATCTCCTTTCATCTTTGTGAATTGATTTATATTTACATTTTATATAAATGGAATCATGCAATATGTAGTTCTCTATCTGGTATCCTTCACTTAGTATGTTTTTTTTTTTTTTTGTCTGATATTAACATTGTGTAGTATTAACTTGCATTTGTTCAGCTTCAAGGAAAAATTTCTTAAATTTGCAATTCTACCCATATTCAAATTTCACCTAATATATTTATATTTCACATAATATATTTAGTTCATAATAGGGCACTCATAGAGTAGTTTTTCTTTTGTGTCCAGCTTGCTTCACTCAACATAATGTCCTCCAGGTTCCTCCATGTTGTCATATGTTTTACAACTTCATTTCTTCTTACTGCTGCATAATATTCCATCGTGTGTATACTCCACAATTTGTTTATCCGTTCATCAGTTGATGGACACCTGGGTTGTTTCCAACTTTTGGCTATCGTGACTAATGCTGCTATGAAAATCAGTGTGCAGATATCTATTCGTGCCACTGCTCTCAGTTCTTCTGGGTATTGCCAGGATCTATATCAGAACTCTCAATTTGGTTCCATTGGTCAGTATGTCTATCCTTGTGCCAATACCTTGCAGTTTGACCACTGTAGCTTTGTAGTATGTTTTAAAGTCAGGTAGTATGATATCTCCAATTTCATATTTCTTTTTCAATATGTCCTTGGCAATTCAGGGTATCTTACCCTTCCAAATAAATTTTGTAATTAGTTTTTCCAATTCATTAAAAAATGCAGTGTTGATTTTTATTGGGATTGCATTAAATCTGTAGATTAGTTTGGGTAGGATAGACATCTTAATGATGTTTAGTCTTCCTATCCATGAACAGGGAGTATTCTTCCTTTTATTTAAATCTTCTTTGATTTCCTTTAACAGTGTTGTGTAGTTTTCTGTATACAAGTCCTTTACATCTTTAGTTAAATTTTTTTTCTTGTGTTGAACCACACTTGCATACCTGGGATAAAACCCACTTGATTGTGATGTACAATTCTTTTAATGTGCCTTTGGATTCTGTTTGCAAGTATCTTGTTGAGAATTCTTGAGTCTATATTCATTGAGAGATTGGTCTGTAATTTTCTTTTTTTGTGGTATCTTTATCTGTTTTCGATATTAGGGTGATGTTGGCTTCTTAGAATGAGTTTGGTAGCATTCTTTCCTGTTCAATTTTTTGGAAGATCTTGAGCAAGATTAGTATTAATTCATCTTTGAATGATAGGTAGAATTCACCTGTGCAGCCATCTGGTCCGGGGTTTCCCATCTTTGGGAGGTTATTGCCAACTTTTGGGAATAGTGAATAATGCCGCTATGAACATTGGTGTGCATATATCTGTTCGTGTCTTTGCTTTCAATTCTTCTGGGTATATACCCAGCAGTGGAATTGCTGGCTCATATGGATGTTCTATAGTTAGTTTTTTGAGGAACTGCCAAACTGTTCTCCACGATGTCTGGACCATTCTACATTCCCATCAGCAGTGGATGAGGGTTCCCATTCCTCCACATCCTCTCCAATACTTACTCTGCTGTTTTTTTAGTAGCCGCCATTCTAGTGGGTGTAAGATGATATCTAATTGTAGTTTTGGGTTGCATTTCCCTAATAGCTAGTTATGTTGAGCATCTTTTCATGTGCTTTTTAGCCATTTGTATTTCTTCCTTGAAGAAGTGTCTTTTCAGATCACCTGCCCATATTTTAAATGGGTTGTTTGTCTTTTTATTTTTGAGGTGTAGGATTTCTTTATATATGCAGGATATTAGGCTCCTAGGTATTTGATTCTTTTAGTTACTATTGTAAGTGGTATTTTTTTCTTGAATTCCTCCTCAGGTTGTTCATTATTGGTGTACAGAAATGTGACTGATTTTTGAGCATTGATCTTATAGCCTGTGACTTTACTGAACTCATTTATAATTTCTAGAAGCTTTGTTGTAGATTTCTCAGGGCTTTCTATGCATAGGATCATGTTGTCTGCAAATAGTGAAATTTTTACTTCTTTCTTTCCAATTTGGATGCTTTTTACATCTTTTTCTTGCCTCAGTGCTAGAGCAAGTACTTCTAAAACTATTTTAAATAAGAGCGGTGATAGTGGGCATCCTTGCCTTGTTCCCAATCTTAGAGGGAAAGCTTTTAGGATTTCACCAGTGAAGATGATGTTAGTGTGGGTTTTTCAAATATACCCTTTATCATGTTCAGAAAGTTTCCTTCTATTCCTATCTTTCAAATGTTTTTTTTCAGGAAAGGGTGCTGTATTTTGTTGAATGCTTTTTCTGCATCTATAGAGAGAATCATGTGATTTTTTTTCTTTCAATCTGTTTATGTGGTGTATCACATTGATTGATTTTCATATGTTGAACCATCCTTGCATACCTGGGATGAAACCCACTTGGTCATGGTGTATAATTCATTTGATATGTTGTTGAATGAGATTAGCAAATATTTTGTTGAGTATTTTAGCATCTAGGGTCATTAGAGAGATTGGTCTGTAATTTTCCTTTCTTGTGGCAAACTTTGTTTGGCTTTAGTATTAGGGTAATGTTGGCTTCATAGAATGAGTTAGGCAATGTTCCTTCTACTTCTGTTTTTCAGAAGAGCTTAAACAGGATTGGTGTTAGTTCCTTCCAGAATGTTTGGTAGAATTCACCAAGCCATCTGGTCCTGGGCTCTTCTTAGTTGGGAGGTTTTTGATGACTGGGTCTATCTCTTTACTTGTAATTGGACTGTTGAGTTCATCAGTTTCTTCTTTCATCAATGTAGGCTGCTTGTGAGTTTCTAGGAATTTGTCCATGTCCTCTAAATTATCATTCTTGCTGGCATATAATTTTTCAAAGTATCCTTTTATGATACTCTTTATTTCTGTGGGGTCAGTGGTGATATCCTCTTCCTCGTCTTATTTTGTGTATTTGCATCTGCTCTCTTTTTTTCTTTGTTAGTCTGGCTAATAGTTTGTCAATTTTATTGATCTTCTTGAAGAGCCAGCTTTTGGTTTTGTTTATTTTTTCTAGTGCTTTCTTATTTTCTATTTCATTTAGTTCTGCTCTATTCTTTGTTATTTCCTTCTTTCTTCTTCCTTTGGGGTTAGTTTGTTGTTGTTGTTCCAATTCCTCCAGGTGTGCAGTTAGGACTTTGATTTTAGTTCTTTCTTCTTTTTTGATATATGCAATTATGGGTATGAATTTCCCTCTCAGTACAGCTTTGCTGCATCCCATAAGTTTTGATATGTTGTGTTGCTGTTTTCATTCGTTTCAAGGTAGTTACTGATTTCTTTTGAGATTTCCTCCTTGACTCACTGTTTGTCTAAGAGTGTGTTGTTTAACTTCCATATCGTTGTGCCTAATCTGGTTCTCTGGCCCTTATTGATTTCCAATTCCATTCCATTGTGGTCAGATAAATTACTTTGCATAATCTCAATCTTTCTGAATTCATTGAGATTTTTTCTGTGGCCTAGCATGTGGTCTATCTTGGAGTATGAGCCATGTGCACTCGAGAAGAATGTGTATGCCACTGTATTTGGGTGTAGTGTTCTGTATATGTCTATTAGGTCCAGATCCTCTAATGTATTATTCAGTGTCTTTGTT